>KI424005.1:10680-22406 GCA_000473375.1 Anopheles culicifacies | reverse complement strand
AAATTTGATATACAAGGATATATATTGATCAGTGTCTTAATCACTAAAAAAGTATGAAGAGGAGAAAGAACTTCAATGGGACCAACTTTGAAATAACCAGTATTATCCGAATGTGACAACTAAAGAGGTATAGTTGATGTTGAGACTTTAAGATATGAGCAGTATACTTCAAAATCAATAGCAATTGAAGCAAATAGTTTTGACAAACCTTAAGTGATATCTCTTTCTTTCTCTCGCTGTTTCTCTCGCTCCATCTTTATTTGTGGAAATACATTAGGTAAAGTCTATTCGTTTAGCTGCTCGAGACGCTTTTCGTCAGTCGGTTCAATTACCAGGAACAGGTCTCAGGCTGTAGGAGATATATTAATTACACATGATTTATCATATGAAATGAATTACCCCTTAAATGTATATTGTCACTTTACCTACACGATCCATCCTTTTGTTGCGTGCAAACGGGTTTCACTCTTCATCGTCTCGATCGCTCAACTTCACGAGCTGCAGCTGTAAATTGATGTGTGTCTGTGTGAGTGATTAAATAGATACACAATAAAAAAACGTTCCCAACTGAAAATGAGCTCCACACCTAATCATGTGACTTTGGAGGACAACATTTGGACAATTTGAACAAATTGAAGGGAAAAGGAATCAACCCCCCAAATAGAATATGGGAGAGGAAAAACAAAAAGAAAAACCATAAAAATCAAAGCGAAAAAAAAACACTGCCTGATGAAGAATGAGATGAAATATTTTACGCCGGGAAGGAAGTTTTTTTCCGGTGGTCCCAGTGGTTTGGGGGCGTATAGAAACAAAGCGGAAAACCCCATCACCATCGGTGGTCGCCCGGCACGCTGCACGGTGGGGGGGAGGATGGGAAAATGCAACCCACCATCCATGGCTGGGATTCGGAATTTATTTTCGGTACGAGTGAAGCGCGAGACCGGATCATAAAACTGTCGAAACGTGAAACAAGTGAAACGATTCACGTTACCTAGTGTGCGGCTGCGTCCGCACTGGAAAAATGCAAGAAGTCTTTTTATCTGTGTGTGTGTGTGTGTTGTTTCCTACTTCTTACGTCTGTCAAGAAACATCACGCGTTTGATGCAGCCGTACGTCCGCGCCGGTGAAGGTTTTCCGTGAGGAAACATGAAAGAACGCAACGTAAAGAAAGATAAAGCGCGAAAGGGGGAAATGGTAGGAAAAACTGAGCCGACCAGAGCAATTCGATATCCGGTGCCATAAATATGAAACGAGAGATCCCGGACGTATCGGTCTCGGGGGCGATACTGCCACCACTTCGTGGAACGGGTGCGGTATGGCCCACATAAAACGGGGAACAGTTTTTCGCCTCCGCGCGTCGCGGCAATGAAATGAAAGCGAGACGTAAACGTTGCGCGCCCGGATCGGGAGGCTGGGGCAGGCAAAGGAACATTATTATTTTCATTTATATTCATGCTGGAGCGTTTGGTGATTGTTTTTTGGGAGTGGGAGATACATTCGGACAGTGGAGCAGGTCCGGAAAGGGATATTACAACGGTTTCGTGTGTGTTTGTGGTGTTATATGTAGCACTGTTTAGGGAAAGCGAAGATGTTCGGTCAATGGTGTGCAATGAGGATTTTAAGAAGTATAGATGTCAATGTTGCTCTTTACTGGATGCTTAATAGATAATTAAAAAAGACAAAGATTGGATGGAAATTAGGAGTTATGTTTCGTAGTTATGAATCGATAAGTAAGATCATCTGGTAGACGTGATGGTATATTGAGTTTTTAATTGACGTATTTCTGAACATGTATTTCATGTGTTTGTGATATAAATGAAGCATGTATTTAAAATGCTTACCTTTAGGCTTATCATAATAGTTATCATAAGGATCTAACTCTCATAGGATTATTTGTTTATTAATCTTTTTGAAATTACTCTGAAAATTAGCATATTTTACAAATAATTTGAGTTTAAAGATGTTTAAATAAAGAGTAACATAAAATGGATAACATCTCATTTGTCAAACACTTTTATTGTGTGTAAGAAGATACTAATATGGCCGCTATCAATGATTTGATTATCAAGGATTTGAGGAAATCCGTGAGGGCAAATGAGCACTTTTGACAAGCGAGGATTTTGAGGAAATTTGAGAGATTGAATCCTCTTGAGGATCTGCCGTGGCCCGGAGACTTAAGAGTTTCTTCCAACAATACATCATTTGTTCTATTAGATCATCAAATCTGCAATAATTGTCTAGAACACACGCAGTAACTTCTTAGTTTCGCTTTTCCAAGAATGAAGATTCTTCTTAGCTCTTAAGTTCCAGCTAACTCTAAGGCACGTATAACTGTATGATGTGAGCAGAATGATTCTAGTGCTCCAACAAAAGGTTTCGCCCTTTAGCACAACGTTTGAAGAACTATCACGCAATTGAAGACTCCCACACAATATTTCCAAGGGAAGATTCTTTGATATTTGAGGACCTACGCAGATTTGGGATAAAAATATCATAAGAAGAATTCGGTGAGACTGAACTGTTGAGAGATAATAATTTTCCCGAAGTCTGTCATGTCTCTCAACATCTCTGAGATTTGACGGATGTGAAGTGACAGCATACTTTTAGCAAAAAATCGCCTGCTTGGGATTTCTTTTAAATTAAGTACTAAGTAGCAAAGGGAATGATTTTTTTTTGTTACGGCTCGGTAAACCTGGTAGTCCTACCAGGTAAGGTAAATAAGTTTAATTTAATTATGTTTGTAAGAGCTGTTCCGGTATTTCTTCACATAAACAATACCTAACTTCAAATGAAATATTCATCCATTATAAGTGTTTTGAAGCCTTTAACTCGCCTTAAACTATCAGAGTCCAACTTGACACACTTGCATCATCGCATGGCTCATCATCTGGCGGGCAGTTCTTTTGTTTCGGCACCTACCCGAAAAAAAGGTTAATAAATAAACACTTTCACAGCCCCGACAACGAGAGGTCAATAAAGCACACATCGTTCCGGGCGGGCCTCGTAGTATTCTCACCGAAAATGGGAAAGCCATCCACCCGGGGGACTCCGCCGACAAAGCCTGATGAGCTGATGAAGTCTGATGCTTGATGTACGACCCAGCACCAGTGCAAAGCAGGGGTGATAAAACCCCAACAACATTGATCAAGGACCGTTTACTAGCGTTCTGGGTCCCCGGCAACAGCATCAGCAAAACGAAATAAAAAAGAAGAAAAGGGAATGTTTACGAGCATTCTGCGGACATCATCTTTCCGGGCAGGTATCGTAAAAGTTCGTCCGGTAAGGTAAGGCGTACACGCGGACACTCGTGATGGTCATCCTGGGAAAACGGCGAGAAAGCGACGCTGCGTGACGTCCCGGGTTGGATCCGGTGCGAAATCCGTCGGAACCGTTACGGCGTGTAATGAAAGGAACTGTTTTAGGATGGGGTTTTATGACTAGTGCATTTATCCGCCATAAACGGAACGTACCCGGGCAGAGTGTTGGTTCCCGTTTTTTTGTTTTTTGTTTTGGGGAAGAGCACTATATCCCTTCTTCGGAAAAGGTGGGACTCCAAATGAATAATGAAGAGTGGTCCATTACGAGCGGCACTAATTAGCGATGTTTTACGAGTGTTGACGTCGTGTCCTGCACAAGGGTTAAAGCTCGATTTGGCATGAGGACGTTTGGACTACTTTGGCACAGCGGTACAGCACGCTCAAGGTTGGAGAGGCGGCTGACCTACGGCCTGTAAGGCTGGCCTGCTAGCCAGTAGATGCGAAATAGTAAAGTGAAGTATTCATAAATCGGACCAGTAACTGTCAGTAGCTGGTGTCGAAATGAACTTCCGAAGAGGAAAGTAAGTATCATCCCGCTGTCCCGAATTAGCCTCGCCGGGCTTGAAACATAATCAAACAGCTGTGTTTAATTACCGTCGCCGTTTCGCATCCTTCCAGCGGTACCTTGCGTAACCCTCTTTAGATCCAGTAATTGTGTACTCTCGACTTTCGCGGTTTGCCCACTGACGGGTAGGAACATGGTGGAAATGATGTCCCTTGCCTAAGAGATAAATTTAATTTACATAAATACAAACACACACGCCACACAATAGACCGAAAGCAAATCGGCATGGTGGTGTCTTTTCTGTTTCTCTTCCGATGGTTTTTCGCCGGTGACAGATGACTGGTTTTACGTCGATTCGATTGTTTGGTTGGTGCTGTCAAACGGGTTGTTTTCCCTCGGGCAATTGGGCCGAAGATCGGGGAAACAGTGATCGAAGAGGGGCAGGTGAATAACGGAGAGAGGAGAGGAAATTCATCACAAACCTGCTAGGATAAGAGGGACAGTAGGATTTTTGAATTCATTTCAAATTAATTAAAAGTATTAGTGGAAAAATGTTATCTTACAGTAAAGAGTAACGTCTAGGACTCTGTGGTGTATAATAGAGTTAGATTTTCAACAAAACAGGTTAGGAATCGAATTCGTAGATGTGTCTATAACTTCTTGAGGAATATCTATGCGTATGCCTTTGAGCAAATATCCAACAGTTCAATGTTCATGAATACATAATCTCTGGGCTTTGGTAAAGTTATTGTTATATTTCTTACAGTAATATAAAAGTCCTTGAGAAGTTCTAGACAGCATTATTACGTACAATCTTTTCGTCTAATTCAACGTTCGTCTATGTACTCCACAGCAGGAACAGATGGAACATCAGCTAAGTTGACAATGCGGCGTAACGGAACAAGGCAAGCAAAGTCAGAAAAGTATTAAAAAACGTACCCACAAACACGCACACACATCGTCAGGAAGAGAATGGACCATTTCCTCCCATCGCTGCGTACCGCACATCCTTTCCAGAAACAAATTTAGCTGCGAGCAGTTTGCGAAACAATCTGTTGACGAACACCCGCCTACATTCTCGAATATTTACTATGCCCACCATTTTTATTCCATCCCTTTACGTATAGATGTAAATATATATGTTTTTACTGTTCTAGCGACACATGTGTGCGGATGTGTGGTTCGCGTTTTGGATTATCTGTTCCAGTTCTGCGTGCCTGTCATGGGGATCAATGCTTTCGCTGTAGCCAGGATCCGGTTACGGCAATCTACTTTTGTGTCTGCGTGAGCAGATTGCCATCGTCATCCCTCGAGTTTCGATGCCGCATAGTCGCCCTGGAGGCGGGTGGGAGGTTTTGTCAACCACGTTGTGCTGATGCTTCATTTTAAGGACGATTGTGATGAGCTGCCGGATGCTGCAGGCGATGTCCGGAAGCAATTTCATTGAACCGTGGTAAAGTTTTGTAAAAACCGTTGGAGGTAGAATTTAAGAGAGTGGCCTTCTGGTGCGCACACAGTGAATTAATTGAGTGTCACTAGTTAAACCATTTTTAAAAATCTTCCGCTTTGTACTGCTTGGACCAAGTGTTAGGATTTTTTGTTGTTGTGATGTTTGGAATAAAGCTCTCGAGGACTATGTGGCATTTGATTGAGCTCTGTTGTTTCGTCTTGAACATCAGTACTTGCGTTTTTACACTTTCGTACTTTAACTTGGACTGTATTGAAGCTGGACTTGTACTTATGACTCAAACTTAAACAGAAAAGGTCTTTGGGACTGGTCTAGAATTCTTTCGTGTATTTGGGTTTTGGAATATGCTTGAGCCTCCTTTTTTGCAGGTAGGCGTATCATACGCGTTTTAACTTAACTAACTTGTTCTTACTAAAGCACAGGGTATATGAGAATTCCAAGCGATAGGGCAAGTCTCGACAAATACGATACAATTTCGCGAGTAATTCTTGTAGAAGAGTTTGAAGATATTGTTGGTGTATACTCACTATTAATTTTCAGTACGTTCACCCAAAGGCTCAATAAAACCTTTACCAATTGGAGTTCCACTGGAGTTGTTTAAATTACGAGTCCTTAATACTCGGAGATATTGCATGAAATGTTGAGAGTCCAAATTCTTAAGAAATTTATTAATCTTCATCTCTCAGACATTTGGAGTCACTGAAAGGTGACATTAGGAACTTCAGGAGCTAACTCCCTTTCTAAGGAGTCTTTAAGAAATCGATGTGCATGAATTCTTGACGACTTCACAGTACATCCATCACGTAGTAGAACCATGCCACGCCGTACGGTTGATTTGGAATATTCGTGTATTTCCCACAATTTCAGCAATGTGGGTGCGAGATTATTCTAATTCTTCCTCCTGAACACTTGCCTGCTCCTGGCCGCATCTGGCAGGCCGTTTAGTGCACCTGCCGGTACCACCCAATGGTTCACGGTGTTGCTGCCGTGATAAAATGAGGTTTTGTGTGTTTGTGTGCCGAGCCTAAACCAAAACACGCAGCCCAGTGGCAAGTAGTGGACTATGGGTGTCCTATGGACGGTTAGAGATAGTTCCCTGTCGGAATACGTTAGCGTCCGAGCTTTTGGCAAGCGAACAGTAACCGTTGCGGTGTAATTTTCATCCTCGGATGGCGTTGGCAAATGTCAGTGCACAACAACAGCTGCTGCTGCTGCTACTGCTGCCGGTTCCGGAGGCAAACGGTTTTACCCGCGGTTGTATCCGCTCCGCATCGTAGCGCATTCATCAGTCTTCCTCGGTTCGGTTGGTTGTGTGAGCTTCCCGGTGCCCCCGTACCCCGGTCCGGGAATTTGTTGGAATGTGTCCAATAGCAATGGTTTCGGGGCATTCAGTCCAGCTCGGATCCTGTCACATGGTTGGCGCGCGAAACGCACGTACACGCACCGCCGCATGGTAACCGGCTGGAATGCCTTCGGGCGGCATTGGCGAATAGCAGACCACCCACCCCATTCCACCACTCGCCTGGACCAACGGTCCTTCGCCCAATCCCGGACCCCAAATTTGACTGTGACGGACGAGCGTTCTGGTACGGCTTTTTGTGGCTCGCGGTAACCATTGTTACCGGTGCCCAGCACGATGGGCATCGGCTTTTGGGCAGCATGGGCACAGAACCTGAACCTGGGTCGGTTTCACGCACTGATAAGCACCCTGGCATCCCGGGCTGCTGCACATTGGCACCAAACTGCACCGTCTAATCGAGCATGACAGCGGCTCGACTGCCGGACGCTCCGGTACAGCGCCGTACGCTCTGCAAATCGATACGCACGGATGTTCTTTTTTGGCGTGCGATACCACAATTTGCCTTCGGCATTTGCTACAACAACCCAGAAAAACTCGTATTCTAAAGGTGAGGGTAGGATGGGAGGGGAGTAAAAAAACGCAGGGAAGGGTTAAAGAAAATTTACAAATCCAACACAACCATTCCCGTCCGCTAACCTCATTTAATGTGGAGCAACCATTTGTCCATCCCTGGTTAGGCTGCGGTGTCCTTGGAACTGTGAAAACTGCTTTTCCCCCAGTGCACCCTCACACACACACGCACAAGAAAAGGAACATTACGTGCGCGTGAAGGTTTCTTTTTGTTTTCGATTAATTTGGAATTTTAAATGGAAAAATAATAGATGGCGCAGTGTCGCTGGCACTTTGTTTACATTCCATTTCACCGGATCCGGATCACGACTCCCCTCTCGTTCTTTCTCTCTGTTTCTGTGTCTCTGTGAGTTTTTTTTTTTTGCTTCATTTCTGTCGTTTTTGATTTCGGTTCAAGCGGTACTTCCTTTTGCAAAGCATGCAAAGATTTACGAGGATTGCGTTGTTTCGTTTGCAAACGTTTAGATTTAAATTTATTTAGTTCTCTTTCCACTTTCCGTTGGTTTTAAATCTCGATGGATACGTTTGGTTGGTGTAAATTGAATGCCGTTAAAGGACGTTAGATTGAGTGATGGATAAGAGCTGGCTGCTGTTGGTATAGCGTCCAAGGAATACATAAATTCTATCCTCTTTTAATGATATTGAGATAGTGTAATAAATGGCACTTAAACATACGAAGAAATGTGAAAGAAAAGATAAACCTTTTCCATAGCAATGGATTTGAACAATTCCGATCGCTTCATCTGAATACTTTATTCAACAAGCATTTTACAAATGTTCTATTTTTTCACTTATCTTGTTTTTTTTATGTTTTCGTAATATACTTTGTTGTTTTGTAAAATTGAATATTTCCTTTCATTTTAATTTTTTTTAGTTTTTTTATTCACAATCTGAACTTTCGATGTTTATTCTTTTTCCTACGCTTCATTTTTAATATTGTTTCTGTTTGCATTGTATTTATTTTATTTTATTCTTCTTTTATTAAGCTTGTCCCTTTTTCTTTTATTTTTTTGTTGTATTGGCTATTGCAAGGATGTTGTTTTGTATTCTATTTATGTTTGATTTTCTTATTTCTTCACTACAGTGTGAATCATAGCAGTATGGATATGGGTTTTTTCTGTGTTCTACTTTGGCGTTTTATTTATCCTTCCAATACTTCATCTTGTAAGTTTATTATTTTCACAAAGCAATATGTGCTTAAAATTGGTTTAAAGCTGTAACAAAAAAGTTGGTAACTGTATGTTAATTTATGTTAATATATTTTTAATCAAATATTTCAAACGGAAGAACTATTCCCGCTTGTGCCGTATGAAGTTCAGATTTGCCTGCCTGAGTCTTGATATGAATGTTTATGTAACGCAATTCTGAGGAAATGTTGCTTTTGGAACATATTATCACGAGTCATTTATGACAATTAGAATTTTAATATTTTCGCAACACAAACTAAACATGTTTTTAAAAATTTATATTCATTTGTGAAAAAAATAATAAAATAAAATAAATAAAAAAAGGGTAAAAATGTTGAGGAGAACTGACCTCTGATTTAATAAAAGTATAAGATTTTTTTTACATACAGTTGAGCAAACTGTTGCATTTTATTAGGATAAGCACAACAAAAACGAGGATTTATCTAGCTATGACACGCACTGTATATTTTATGTGATGTTATCATGATTTAATTATTAATAATTCTTCGTTATTTGTTATTTTAGTTTTTTTCTCGAGATTTTTCTGTATTGACTTCCTTTTGTTATTGCTTATGAATTTCAAAAAAGGAGTTATTTAAATATGTCCCAATGAAAAAAAGAATTCCAAATATTCAATCAACGCTAAATATACAGTCAGAAAATCGTTTCAAAAGTGTTAAGTCTAAAATAACGTACATTGTTTTGATATAGTTTTCAAAGGTTTTTCATGACGATTCTTGATATGAAAAATAAAAACTGAGTGTCCTTGTAGTTATGGCCACAACATAGTTTAGTTTTGCAATGGAAAACATAATTATGGATAAAAAATATTGTAAACTGGATTTTACTTTAATTATACTTACAATCAGACTTTATATTTTAATTTCTTTCTTAAGAGTTATAGGTAAATAAACAAAGAAACAGGTTTCCATATAGTTATGTCACATACAGGGCATGTGATAATGTAATGCTTTTTTTAAGATTCATTTAGAGGAATTTTAAACTTTTTATTTGTCATACGATTTTTTTTATTATTCAAAATATTATTCTGAAATGGTTTCCACATTAGATCGATTCAATCAATATAGCAATTGTAGGAGGAATCTTTAAGAATAATTGGTAGGATTGACTTGACATTGTTGAATATTTGATGGAAATTGATGGAATTCTGCCTAGTTCCACTATCTAGCATAATCTCATAAAGATTTCAGGGCCACGGTCACGGATTAGCAGCGAATCGCTACATTAGAACACTCTGCCACGTGCGGGTCATTATGTGCAGCAATCACAAATTAACTTTTATTCACACTTTTACACACATACACTGATGCGTACATGCATACATACACAACCACGTCGCGGCAGCAGTTCCGAGAGAAAAAGAAAAGGAAAGGAGCAAATCATAAGGCACGAGGTCGCCTTAAAATGAGGCAAAAGGCGCAGGATGTGCATCGTACGGTTTGCCGAATGGAATCTCCCTGACGAACCATCCCGGGGACGGAGCCTCCGGGGGCCCGGATTGTAATGCGCATCCCTTGTTGTTTATTACATTTTATTGTAATTTGGTTCATAAATTACGTTTCCCTATCCGCAACAGGGGGAAAGCAAAAGGGACATTTCCCGCCGCCTGTAAATGGTGCCTGATTTTATCAAGGGGCCAAAACTGGTGGTGACCAGAAAAGGGAAAACAGGGCACCGGGTTTGTGGACGAGGGGATGCTTTTGAGTTTTCTCCGTTACCATTCGATGCGGCACAAAAAGCGAAAGTGCCATCAGCGCACCTCAACACACACACACGCACACAGAGCAATGTCGCCCGTACACGCAACGCACACTTTGCAACATTGTCTCAGGGGGAATTGATCGAATCCCCGTTGTCTTTCTTCCAACCACTTCCTTACGCACACAGACACACACACACACGCAACGATAAACGATGGAGTGTGCGAAAATCATAAAAATAGCAATTATCCACCCTGAAAGCCGGTTTTCCACGGTCCGTAAGTAAAAAGGGAAAAACGATGCACGTCCCGAAGGGCTCGTGAAACGATGATCGATGCTGGGCGGTGCTGTGATAGATAGAACTAGAGGCAGAGGAAGCGGAATGCTGTGTGATTTGGCCATTTGGTTGCTTGCTCTAAACAACGCATCGTTCGTGCCATCGGGTTCACCGTGTCGTACTTAGCTGTCAAGTGTGGCATACATGTCAGCAGGACACGTTGAAGAGTAGCAGCTTATTTGATTAGATTTTCACAAAAATCGAACGTTCCGACAAGAAGTGGTCTAGAGGTTGAGGAAAATAGAATTTTTAATTTTATGGAAGAAATTCTAGGGAAAATCATTCGGTTGGATGAAAAAACAAATTTGAAAGAAAATGTGGCAAAAGGGATGTAAGTTTTGTTCTCAATATGTGCATTAGGTCGTTAGTTTTTGATACCCAGGATTTTTTTGTTCGTAAAAGAGCACTAAGATTATTCTCTGAATGTTGATGATTATTTATCTAAAAACGTGACTTTGGAAATTTAATGACTTCACCCATGTTGTCCTTAAAATCTTTGGAGAAGAGTTCCAGTTTGAGGTTAGAAATAAAGAGATTAAGGGGATCTTTGTTTATTTGTAACCAAATCATCTTCTCCGGCAGTTAAGTGAGCTCATCTTGATTAAAGTTGCAATTTCTGGAAGGAAATGTTACTTCCTGGTAACTGGTTATCAGAGACTCTTCGAAGACGTGCTGGGTTTCTTGTTGGACGACGCTATTTGGTAGCAGATGTGAAGAGCCTCGACTAATCCCTATCCCTGTACAGTTGTTTTTGAGTCTCTGCTGCTTATGTCCGGAACTAGTAACTTCTTGGACTCTCAGGTCTTACGTCCTAAGAGGGTGAAATTAGAATAAAAGTCCTATTGACAATGTCTCATTGAATCGAAGAGCCTTGAGATGTACAACTTTATGGTCTCGTGATCTGAATCTAGCATTGGAACAGAGCTTGAATTCATCATGGCGCCTGTCAGGTTAAATACTTTGGAGTTATATAACATCACGAGATGAAGTTCCACGAGCTTATCGACCACCTCATCTCCAAAGGGGCAAGGAAGTGTGGAGTAGGTTGGCAAATCTCGATCCGGACTTCTTTTCTGGGGAAAGCTCGTCACAACAAATCCCTGATATTTCCACACTTTGTAAATAGGGTCGTTTCTCGGTAATAAGGGTACGACTTTGATGCTTGCAAAGTTTGAGTTGTGATTGAGGTACATCTCACTGTTGTTATGCTAGATATTCTACAATGTCTATGGATGCTTGAAGAGCAAAGGATTGTGTACCT
>AXCM01005436.1:0-21780 GCA_000473375.1 Anopheles culicifacies | reverse complement strand
TCTTCATTGTGGGGCCTGCAAGCGCCGAAACGCTCTGGAACTCTTGTTTTAGCCAATAAGTTTTATTTTGCCGCGAAAATTGTGCCAAAAGTTTACGTTGTTTCAACTTGGATCTTGCATATATATATATTTTGTTTTGCTTTCGTTCGGTTGTTTTACGCTTCCGAAAGGTGTGAATTGACATACATAAATAAACAAGACAAAACTGATGATGAAAGGTTTCTGTAGTGTTTGTGGGGGATAGTTTAAACACCGATTCCTTCAAAAAACGGGGCTTCATATAGTTGATTTCGCTTTCGGTGCTTACTATTGAGGAATTGTTGTATTGTGTGCATCTTGTTCTGGGAAGGTTGTGGTTTAGTTCACATCATTTAAAGAAGGATTATACTATTTTGCACGCGCTTGCTGCCACTGACCGCTTGTCGGGTTTCAGTGCTGTCTCATCACGCGATCGGTAAACTCGGTCGCCTGAAACCGTACACACAGTGAGGGCACCACTGAGTGCCGCCAAGAAACGCTCTGCCTCAATTGAAAATTATGGATATTCCAGATTCGGTTCGTTTGATGGTATTTGTATCATTTCAAGTTACTGCTGATGATCTTCGTATGTACTTCCATTCGTGTTGCTGCTGCTGCTGTTAGTTAGTTAGTGTTTTATTCATGTTTGCATGCATGTCTTATGGTTGTTTGCTTTGATTCATTTGGATTTGGATATTAATTACGTTGCGTATCATTGCACATTTTGCTGTCCTGCTGGTTTTTGTTTGTTTGTTTTGCTTCCTTCTTCTTGTGTGTCTTTTGCTTGTTATGCTTTGAGAAATAATTTTTGAATACTTCTGATTATTTCGATACTATTTACTTGTGAGTTTTGTGTTTTAGTTAAATTTGTTTGCATTCATTATGTTTGGTTTTCAATGCTTCGTTTCTTCTTCTGCGTCGTCTTCTGCTTCGTCATCTTCTTCTTCTTACTTTTTTTTTGGTATTGTTTTGCTTGTTTTTAGCTGCATTTAAATAGAGAATAAATACAATATGCTTGTGGTGTGTTTGTGTGATTAAAATTAGATTACAAAAAATAAGTTTATACCCCATCCATACCGACCGCAGACCGAGAATGGCGCCACGGCTGTTGGCCGCTGGGCTGGACTGGATCCATTCGCGTGTGAGTATTGGTGTATTTGTATTGTGTGTTTGTGTTTATGTGTCTGTGTGTTGTTTAAATAGGAATCATCAATTATCATCAGTCCAAGGTGTTGTACGATTCGAAGTTCCCTTCTTTACAGAAAGGGCATCGACAACCCGGTTGCTTGCTCTCAATCCCCAAAGCGTTTACAATATATGCTAGTGTGGGTGTGCCCGTCCGTGGGTGTCCGCTCTACCAGGCGCCGCGCGCAAGACAAATCCTTGCAGGAGTGTTGCGAGTGTACGACAAATTCGAAAGTGCTGTTCGCTCCAAACTTTGTGATGAATTTCGAACTTTACGCCGCTTCAGAAAACCAGCGTCCAGATATTGTCCAAGACGTTTTAATTTTAAATCTCCCCTCCCGACATTCATTCGGGAAATGGTTGGAGTGGATGATTTTTGACGGTACTACTCCCGTTTATATAAAAAAACGACGCCATCGAGAAACGGTAGGAACCGTAGAACACACCCCATAATGCCAGTAGTGGAGGGAGTGGGAAGGGAGATGAGAGGTAAGGACCACCTCACTCCCCCTTTTTCCACCCTCCCATTTCACATTAAACAGTTCAGTACAATCACTTAAATCTACTAGCAACACAGGAAAGGAATTATAGTTGACAGATCCAAAACCCGGCCCAGACCTGACCGGGCGCCTCGAAGCTCACTGGATCGGTGAATGGAACAGGGTTTTTTTTTCTTATGCATTTTGTTTGCCTCTTGTTTGCAATACTCCTAGCGTCATCTTCACTGGTGCTGTAATTAGGGTTTATCTGTTTTAATAGTTAAATTGTGTTTTTTTTCTTCATCTTCTGCTTCTTCGTCTCCTCACTTGCATCCTCGTTTTCCCCCATCTCCATTCCATGCTTCGTTTAGTTATGTAGGTTTTTGTTTTGGCTGCTATCTTCTCGGTTGGTTTAGTTTTTTTGTTTGTTTCTGCATATTGAGTGCTTGCATTTGTATATTTATTTCTTAGCGATACTGCGACAAAATTGGGAAATTAAATTAAAATTATTGAAATGAATTAACAACTCTGTTACACCATGCAGGTGGATGCTGATGTTTGCCATTTTGTTCCTTCTTCCTTCCGATTGATGACGACACGTTTGATCTTTCAACGCCACTGCTGCTGTTGTAAGTTTCTGCAAACATTTGTCTTGCTTGGTACGCGGTTCCCCGGTAGCATTTCGCGGTTGTTCGCTTCAAACAGAAATCACGTTGTTAGCCTTACATACAGCCAATCGGAGAGGAACCGTTTGCTTTCCAAAAGGGATGTGGAATTAGTCGCCATTTTGCCTAGGGTTCAGTCACACCGTACCCTAGTAGTGGTAACTGACCGTTTTTTGTGTTTTCGTAACCCAAGCATCATCGAAATGTTGAGGAATTAAAATCAAAACTCTTGCAAACATATACAGTCACATGGACATCGGTGCACTCTAAGCAATTATGCGTATGCGGACCCCGCCCGTACATTTATAAAGTGTGTGTGTTTTGTTTTATTAATGTGATGGAAACATCAGCGACAAATACCCAAGTAAGCAGCAGTTTGTGGAACATGGTAGGAATGGTTTGCTTCTCTTCCAATCTCATCTGCTTGGTGTGTGTGTGTTTTCGTATGTAAAATGGTGTACTTGTATGTATGTAAGTCCCTCAGTAGAACGATCGTGTATGTGTGTTGTTTAGTGTTTCTGTGCGTGTAGTAGTAGTCGCCTTTGACACCTTTGCTTATATATGATTTTTTTTCTTCATTATGTTCGTTTAGTGATAAGTTTTTGGAAATTTTCTTCATCTTCTGCTAGGATGGATGCCTCTGCTTAATTGGTTTTGCTTGTTTGCTTGTTTGAGTTCTGTTACTTGTTTATTAGTAATGCATTTGCTTCTTCAATTCTGCAATGGGGAAAAAGGGGGTTTTGCTTAATGTTAAAGAATATGTGTTGTGAGATTGCATTGTATTAGTGTTTAGTGTTTTGTTTTCATTTCTTCTTCTTCTTCATGTTTTTTCTTTGCGTTTGGTTTTAAATATTTGTTAAATTGGTTTGGTTTTTTGTTTCGCTTTAAACCGTTTTGTTGCGAATGCTTGCCATTAACGGAAAACGTAAAAGCATGACATGGTAGTAGTAGTCAACGATACAACACCTGTACCTGTGTTACGGGTGTTTTTTCAAACTAATACCATCATACATCATTATTCCGAAACGTATAGAATTGGTAAACAAATTCTGCACAAGAAACTGAAAAACGATAATTTCGGTAGATTTTTTTCCCATTTCTCTTCGTTTGCTTCTTCTGCTTCTTAATACATTTCATTACGGTTTTGTTGTTTGCATGTTAATGGGAGTTATATTTGTTTCAGTATTCCCCGTGTTTGTCATTAGAGTATGGCCATCTCGAATTGATGCGTTTTTTAGATGTATATGCTTGTTTTTTTTATGCTCAGTGTTTCTTGCCTCAGTTTACTACGTACTAGTGTGTTATTATTTTTTTGTTAATTTTTTTCCTTCCTCTCTTTCTCTCTTTCTCTCTTTCTCTTATCCAGAACGAAATCTGAACCCCGCGAACGTACATGAGTTCATGTTCGGGGTTTCGGTTTCAGTTTTCATTGCTTTCCACGAAATCGTTACATTGACGACAACTGTTTTTTTCTTATTCTCTTTTTCCATATGCGTGTGTGTTGTGTTATCGTTTTGTATTTTATTTTTTGGTTGATATTTGTTTGGGTTTGCTTGTTTTCTCTCTCTTTTAGATAGGCTAATCTTCTCGTGGTAGTTATCTTACCGTTATAAGTGTATTAATTGTTTTCATGTTTGTTTATTTTTTTTTTTGTAAATTTTCTCTTCCTTCTCTCTTTTTTTCTGTTTTCTTCTGCTTCTCTACAGCTTCCCTTTTCAGCTTCGTAACAGTGTAGGTTTTTTTATGATTTGCTGCGTTTTTTTTGTTATATCATCCATGTTCTGAATTATATATTATTAAACTTAAATTTAGTCCTCCTCCGTCTACCATGCCCTCCCTATCCTTAGCCTCGCCTGGTTTTTTTTTCTTCTGTAGTTATAGTTTTTTATTTTCGGTCATTTTGTTATTGATTATTTGCTTTGTTTCGCTACTTACTCATACACGAAATAGTGGCATCACCGTGGCATCTCGCCTATCCTTCCTATCCAGGGTTCGAAACATGTTTTTGAGCTTTCCAAATAACTGTTATCTTCTGCTTGTTCTGTGGTTTTGTGCTTTGTTGAGGTTGTTGTTCGAAACCAAAAAACAAAAGTATGATGATTCCTGTAGTTCTATTGCATCTTGTTTTGTATTGGCTTTGCTGTTACTGTTACTGTTCTGCTGCAACAGTATACTCTGTACTGTGGTGGTGGTGGTTGTTGTTGTTTCTATTTTTGCTCTTGCTGTTACTGTTGTTGTTGTTGTTGTTGTATTCGATTATACTTCGTATGACGGTAGAATAGAACAGAAAAAAAACTACACAAGATCGCGCCCGAGTAGCCGAGCACTTTGGTGGGGCGAGAAGTCTATTAAAGGGCCCGTTTATACTTCCTCCTTTCCGCATTTCGTCGTATTCATTTGCTCCATCTTTGTCGCAGTTTTTTTTTTTTACTCATTTTTTACTCTCTTTTTTCGTATATAAAACTTATTAATTAGTTATCTTTTCCATTTTTCTTTTTTGTAAAAATCAACATTATTACTTTATTATTCTTTTTGAAGGCACTTTAGATCGGACGTGGTGGCCCAAGTGTTACCTTTTTTTTGTGTTTGTTTTTGAATTGCCGGTTTGAAATGTGTTGTTTGTTTGTTTTGCTGTTTGTTGATGTTTCTTGAGCGCGCTAGCAAAAATTTCATGTTGGTCTCTCATGTTGTGTTGTTTTTAATTTCTTTTCCTTTTCGTTTTGTATGTTTTTTGCTTTTATTTCCAAATGTTTGTGCATGTCTATTGTGTTGTTTCGTTTCCTAGTGTTTGTATGTGTTACTTTCAAGTGTTGTTTGTTTTGCGTGTTTAGTTTCACTGTTCTGCCAAATTGGTTTCTGCCCAGATGGTGGTAAAGTATCTTAGCGCGCTCAGTTGTTTTGTCTTTGGTAGATGTTTGCAGCCATAACGTACCGTCGTTAGTATCGCCAAAAGATGTTTTATTTTTACGCCAGAAGGATGTAATTTTCTGTTAGACGTTTGCTTTGCCATACGATTGGGGACGTTTGGGGGAGGGTTTTACGGGGCGACCCGCTTACCACAAACGAACCCATCCAGCTAAATGGCATGCGATGGCGTCAGCAGACTGCAAAAAAGAAACTCAAGTATCTAAATGTGCCGTTTTTATTTCTGTTTTGAATGCCTTCATTTGCTATTGTAAGAACGGTTTTGGATTATGTCAGAGATTAAAAAACGTGGCTATTTCAGTTTTGAGAATGCTCGGCTACTCGACCGACGATCACAACTTAATCCTCATTGGGTTTTTTGGTTGAGTTGCTTTTATTTTCCTTCCTGGTGTATGGTGTGTTTGTGTTCGTGTGAGTGTGTGTGGGTTTATTTGAATTGGTGATATGGTGATTGATAATGTTGCCTTCATATTGAAACGTATGCGTCCAGAACGATTATGAATTTGCTCGGTGTCAGCAGGTATCACACTGTGCCCGTCCGTCAGCCATGATTTTTCAATGGATTTTTCACGATTTTTCCGAAAAGAAAAAAAAATCTTTCGTTTCCAAAATGGCCGACAACAGAGCGAATGTTGGGTAGTTACATCCGAAACACATTTTCTTACACGAAAAAGGACAAAAGTGTATCCCTTGGTGTGGAAATTTTTAATTTTCGTGATTTATTTCGAAACACTTTTTCACGGAAAAAGCCATTCACCGCACAGTGTGACACAATTTGGTGGATGAAGATTCACAACTGGTTACCAATATACAAGTACCATTACATTGGAGAACCTGATCCACACTGATGGCCAAAAGTAAGAAACATCCGAAATGGTGGGGTAGGTCCGAAATGGTGTCTCCAAAATTCATGGAAAATTGCAGGAAAAATCACTTTCTTCGCAATTTTTGTTTGATAATTTTTTGCTTTTAATTTTAAATCGTTTGAAGGTTCCATCCCTACCGTACCGTAGGGTTGTCCAAAAAAAAATAGTGCAGAGCCATCGAATCAGGAGCATTAGTGGAAGATTCACAATCAGCTGTGTTTTGTGTGTTTGCTTGGACATTCGTAATGTTTTCAAATATGAGTTCGCTTTGTTGAGTTCCGAAAGGCTCCTACCGTACGAGTGTTGTACATTGAACTTAGGGATTGTTTGCTAACTAAGTACCGTGGGTCGGCCATTTTCCTTGTGTCACGGTGACTCCGGAAACGCTCACGACCCCGTTGTATTGCTATGTTTATGGCGTGTACGTGTGTTTGTGTATGTATGTGTGTCGTGAATTAATGTATGCGTGATTGTAGTTAAGTATCCTGTAAATCATAAATCTCAAATATTATTTCTCTTGTTGCTGTAGAGGTCACCGTGTACTAGTGCAGGGAAGTAATTGATGGGGCGCCCCCCATTTTGTTGTTGTTTGTTTTTAACATTCCACTCCGCTTCCCATCGCTGTGGGTCGGTGGGACCCTGCTGCAAACGGTGACCCCGTTGCGGCTGCCTGTGTGTATGTGGTGGTAGTATTTAGTAGTTCCTGTTGTGGGTACATGCAATAACTAACCGAAAACCAGTTTTCTCCGAAACGAAAGTCTACAAAAGAAAAACCTATATCCAACGCTTATCTGTAACTTGCCGCCAACCTGTACCGCCAACCCCCGTTTGGTAAAACCCTGGGAAAAAAGGCGACACAGGCCGTCGGCACGGTTTTCTGCCGGAAATGGAACTGAAATCGATACACTGTTTGGCACGTGGGCCAGTTTTGGGGGGAAGGGATTGGGGGGTAATATGTTTGCCAACCAACAATTCCTTGGTTGGGCAAACGGGTAATTTGTTCCGGTTTGTTTTGTTGTTCTGTTTCACTTTTTTGGTTGAAGATTTTGTCCTTTTGTTCAGCTCAGTTTTGTTTGATCTCCATGTTGTTTCGTTTTATTTTATTTTGCCCTTCTTTTGGTGCTGCTTGTTGCTCACTAACGTTGGCCTAAAGTTTCGTATTTTGTTTGTTTTGTTTCTTCATTAAATAGTTTTAGAAATAACCGCTACCATGACTGTGTTAGTTTAAATTTTTCTTACTTCTGCGCTTCGGTAATGTGGTTTTTTCTTGTCTCTTCCGCTGCTGCTGCTGCTAATTACTAGTATTTGATTTATCTTACTTTGGGATTTTACTTTGCATTATTAAGGAATAAAATTACAATGGTTTTTTTGTTATTTTGTTTTCAATTCGTTTCTCTCCTACGCTCGCCTCGCTCGCACCCCTTTTCCTTTGTGTTCCGCTCTAGTTTAATAGTCATGTGAAATTTGCTGCTTTTCTCTACCATTCTGTCTCGCTTATGCTGCAGTGTGTATGTAGGTGTAGGTGGGTGCCCTCCTTTCTTTCCATGATGCCGCACCCCATCCCGTGAAGTTGTTTTCCCATCCGCCCGCTTCACTATTTGGATGCACTAGACATTTTCCCACTTGTGCACTTGTTTTTCTTCCATCGAAAACTTGTATGTGTATGTGAGCTTATTCGGGCACTCCGTGTGTATGTGTGTGTGTGTGAGTTTTGTTTGATACCTTTTCCAATAACTTTACACATTATGCTACACATCCCATTAAAGATGTAAAAGAAGAAAATTTAAAAAGTAGCATCCGCTTTTCTTGCTCCTTCCTCAGCACGGTGAGCAAAACGAATGAAATAAAAGTTTTGCGCACAATTGGCTTGTGTTCGAAAACGGTGTTTCATTTCTTTTTCTTTTGAAACGGAGGGAGTAAATGAAACTACGCCTTCCCTTAGTGTACGGAAAAAACCCAAAATTTAAAAACCCTTCCAGATGATCGTTCCGGTAGATATATCCGGGCGCCAGATGGGTGCTTCCCTTTCAGGCTTCTCCATTAATTTTCTTTTGTTTTTACATTATTCTGGGGGATTCTGAGTTTTTTTTTTTTTTCTTTACCCATTTGCTTCTGCTCTAATGTGTGAGTGTGAGGTGTTTTCCTTTTCCCAAGTGTACGGTTTGTTTTTTTTTTTTTCTTTTTCCTATCGTTTGAGTGACTCAAACTCATTCGAGCGCCCGCGTTGCGCTTTAATTTCTCAATAATTTCTCATTTTACTTCACGTGAATAGATAGCTTCCGTGGTGGAGTTATCCTCGAATCTCGCTCTACAAATCGATGCATGCAGCTGGGAAGAGAAGAACTGCAGCCCGAAACTAACTGTGGTGCTTGTAAGCCGTACGCAGCTCGTCGCTCCGGTTATTGCATTTTCACTAACGAAACTTTAATTAGTTTTTGTTTCCATTAATTTTAGTATTTGTCCTCTCTCTTTCGAACCTATCCTCTCGAACGGGAGCCAAACGTTAGAAATTTCCTTGTAAAATCTTCCAAACGAAAACTCATCACGCCCTGGTAGTTTTTGGAGGAAAAAACTGAAGCAACACCATCTAATCGATTGCTTGTGCGATATTACCAGCTTCCATGTCGCGCGATGGACGTGTTACATGTTGGTTGTCGTTAAAAGATTGTAGCTCACCCTAGAAGAGATGCCGTGCGATGTGTTTTTCGTGTGATTTTTCTACCACCGTGACCACTAAGCCACTTATTGTTTCGTAGCATATTTGTACAAACCAATATGCGCTGGTAGCACGTGTGTTTTTTTGTTTTGTTTTCTTTTGTTTCATTAAGGTAATCAAAATATGAATCTTACTCACGTTTGAGACCTGAATTTGTTTCCCTTTTTTTAGTGCTTCCCTTAATATTTACCGCTTTTTCCGAACCGTTTTTTGTTTTTTTTTTACGAACGACTTTTACTGTTTTGTTACCTTCTCTACTTTCTTCTCCTTCTTCCTCACCGCGATTTCAGTTGCTTCTGTTTTTTTATTGAATTTACTGTGTTCCTAACCGCAATATTTCACATTTTAAGTTTTTGTTTGTTTCGTTTTTGTTTTCTTCTTCCATTATTTTTTCTTCTTCTTCTGTTGTATATAAGAAAATATAAGTTAAGGCAGATTTTGGTAAAATTACACACAATGTTTTTTTTCCTCTTCTTGTTTTTTTGTTTACTAAGCGCAGTGTTTCGCTTTTGCGCTCATCCTTGACTGTTGTATTTTGTCCAAAAGTTGTATTTAAACTGTCGCATTTGCTGCTTTCGTTTTGTTTTGTTTGTGTTCATTTTCCCCTCGTTCGTTACCGTGTATTGGTTTTTTGCTTTTCCGTTTCGCCGCTACCGCCCATCTGCTGCTGGATGCTTGACGTTTTGTTTTGTGTTTTTTGGTTTTGTTTCTTAAAATTGTTTCTCTTAATTACATTTCTTAAGATTTGTTTCACATTTTATTTTGTGTGATATTTTTTTTTGTTTTGTTTGTTTTCTTTAAAGATAAGGCGCGAAGGTGCTTCAAATAAGCTTGTACTTTTTTTCGTGATATTTCTTCTTCTTGTTTTTGCTGCTGCTGCTGCTGCTTCTAATATCTTTTATTTAGACCGGAAATCCCGAAAAAACATTGCCGAGAACGTACGTTTTCCTATGTTTGTTTTGCCGTCATGCACTTTTGTTCGTCGTTTGCTGCCACTGCTGATCGTCTAACTCGCTGCTTCGTGCCGCTTCCGCGTTCGTGTCGTTTACTATTGTTATCATTGGTTTGCTGCATTAATTTGTTTTGTTTCGTGTTCGTTTTTGTCCTAGAATACTCCTAAACAAGAGACCGGGAAGTTTTATGAAACGAAAGCTTAGCCCCTTCTGTACCTACGCTTGGTCCACGGGCACGCTTGCGGATAGTGCTTGATGGTTCGATGCTCACAGGACCCTCCTTGGTTGTAATTGTTTATAAAGACATTTTAAGTGAAGTTTAAATTTCGGTTCGGCTTCGAAGTGAGTGAATACCACTTTTATTACAACCACTTTTTTTTATAATATTTATTCTGAAATGGTTGACTTTTCCTTTCTGAAGGTCAATAAATCAAAATTCCAATATTTATATTAATCCTTCCAAAAGTCAAATATTATTTTTGTCTAAATAGACGTTTTTGTTTCCATTTTGTATGGCCTTTGAATATTAAAATAAGTTTCCCTTTTTTTGTCCTGGTTTTGCATCTTCATCGGAAGCAAACGATTCCACTGCATCTATCCGAAGCGTGCGAGATTGTTCATTTTTTTTCCATCGTTGGCTATCGTTTCTTTAATTTTGTGTTGTTTTTCTTCTGTTTTTTGTTTTTGATAAAATTTTGATCTGAGCAAATCAACAATAATCAATGCTTTTCCAACTCGTTTCGTTTTCCATAGAATTTTGACATTTTTTTGTTTTTGGTATGAATTTTGAGTATAATTTTGAACCGCTTGTAGCTTATTTTTATTTCCTTTCTTGCTCTTTTTTGTTTTGTTGTTGTTGATGTTCATCTTTGTTTGTCTCTTGTAAGCACCTCATCACAGACTTGGTTTTTTGCTATTTGTTTGTTATTTCGCTGCCATAGCTGTTGGGTTTCTTGTTTGCATTTTGCATTGCGAATTTCTTACCATTCGTTTCAGGTGTTATTGAACTGATGTTCTTTGTTTGCCTTTCCTTTTTGTTGTTTGCTTTTTTTTTCTGCTGTCAAATTGTTTATTTCTTGTGTGTATTTGTGTGTAATAAACGAAAGATCATCTAAACGCTTCTCCTACGAAACTAAGGACATAAACTTCAATTATTTTCTCTTAAAATGGCCGGTAAAAGTGTTATGGATATATTTATAATACATTAATAGTTATAATAGTTCTGGTTTTCTCAAAAGTATGGCCTAAACGGTAGCGATTAGGATCGCAATTCTCTGTAGTTTGGTTGTTTCTTTACTTTATTTGTTTTACGTTTTGTGAATGTGGTTGTTAAAAACAAGGCAAACTGTGACGGGGCTGGGCCGTGCTGGGTGTTGTTTACTCCCAAGCCACCGTCCTAACTAAATATGAAACCAAACAACCCATTTGAAAATTCCGATTTTCGCTAGAGTTGCTCATTTGCTGTTATTACGTTCGTTTCGTAGCTTTATATTAGATTGTTCAATATGTATAACTTCTTCTTTTTGTTTTTGGTTGTTGTTCTTGCGGTTTGTTTCCCATCCCATTTGTTCTATTGATTCACTCGTTGCCCTGTGCTGATGTTTACCTTTGCTTCAGTGAAATCATATATTACCGATTCGCGTTGAAATGCACTGTCTAATGAATTTTGGTTCCTGTATTTCGGGGGGAGGTTTGTTTAACTAAAATATATGTTTTCCTTTTTTTATTGTAGCTGCTTACGTGCACATTGATGTCGAGTAGTTCTCACAGCACGCTCTTGATGTTGATGTGTTGAATTTGGAGCATAAAAAGAGCCAATCGTTCAAACGTTTACAAGAAAAGATTTATTTTCCAATTTTTTCCAGAACGAGAATGTTTAAATTCTATTCCTTTTTAATTATTAATTAAAGTTTTGCTTTTCCAATTGTTTATAGTGGAAATTTTTTTTTTTACATTCTTTTTTACGCATTTCCAATTAAACACATTCAAGTGGATTCCGATTAATGTTAGCGAATTTGTGATGTTTTCGTATTTTTGTTTTTATTATTTTGGATTTAAATAACGAAGCCTAAACGCCTAAATGTATGCTAAGCGTGCTGCAGAAGGAAATGCTAATCTCTCGCACGTTAAACTATCGAACGTTTTTCCGTCCAAATGGCATGCCCAAGCCAGTGTTTGTGTTGCGTTTAATTTAGTCGTCGTAAACTACTCAGCCGTCGAAATGGATTTCAATGATTTTTGTTTTTAGTTTTGTTTTGGTTGCTTTTTTTTGCTATATACGTTCTCAAAATGTTGCTTCCAAGTAGTGTTTCTTTTTGTCCTCTCTTCTTCTTTCTCGTAGTTTTTCCTTTTTTTGCTCAAATCTCCGTTTCATCCTAATCAGTTTTGTTTTTAAAAATATTGTTCCATATAATTTGTTTTTCTTTACAACTTTGCTCACGTGTTTTGGGGGTTAACGCCGTTGCCGCGACGCGTTCACTTGTGCTACACACATTTCGTTTTCGTTAGGCGCGTTTTTGTATCGCCTGTCGCCTTAAAAATATATCTTAATATGAGGTAGATTTTAGATTTCACCAAATGTTAGACGCCAAACCGAAAAAACGCGATTCAAACATGTTTGTCGGTAAATGTGGATGTTGGGGGTGGGGCGGGATAAAGGAAAAACAGGAAAAGAAAAACCAAAATCGCTTCTTCTAGCAAATTGGTGCAACGCGATGGTGTTTGTGTTAAAAAAAACACATACAATCACGCCAATGAAACACGCCCTTCGGTTTTAACGTTACTACATTTCACTGGTATAAGCGCATCGCCATCATTAACTCTTCATTCCGAAAGTTTCCGAAAACCAAGGCGGATGAATGAAAATGAAATCATCCGTCGTTACGAGTCTCTCTAGCATTAGTAGTTCGTGTGCTCGTGTTCATCCGTTTTCCACGACTCTCTGGTCTTTGAGTCTCTTTGCTGCTTGTTTTGTTTTGTTTTTAGTTACTTGCTACCATTTTGTTCGATACGAGATGATGGTTGATGGTTGGTGAGAAGCTATTTCTTGTTGTTTTCTTCTGTATGCTTGTGTACGTGTGTGGTTGTGTTGCTTTTGTTTTGTGGGTTTGATTCGTTCGATAGCATGGATCATATGCTCGATCACGTACTAACTTCATCTGCCCACCCTGCCAGACCTGGGTGTAGTCTGGGTTCTGTTCCTGATCCTCCCTCATGTCCGGCATGTTGAAAACGGATTGTTCTGCTTTCCATCATTCAGATCGTGTGTGTTTGTGTGTTAACCAGCAGCCAGCACTAGCAGTGTGCTGTCATTGCTGTTCTTGCACTGGCCTCATAGCTGCTTCCCATGTTTGTTTGTTACTTTTTTTTATTTCTCTTTACCACCCCCGGTGGCATAGTTCGTGGCGAAAGGAAGCGAAACATCGTCCGTTATCTGAAAACCTTTGCTTTTGTGGTGTAGTTCGAGGTGCCCATTTCAAATACCGTCCTCCATCTCGATCCTCCACCACTAATACACCTCCAGGAGCTTATATGCAATTTGAGTTTGTTTTGTGTGACTGAGTGTTTATATATAATTATTGAAGTTATTTTTTTTCTTAAACGAGAATAGCCTACAACCATTCGATAGCTTACATACTTCCCTGTGTGCGTATGCTTGTGTGTGCGGTTTTCTTGTTTGTTTGCTTTGCTTTTTTTGTACAACATATGTACGTTGCCTGTTTATACCGGTAGATTCAACGACTGCGAATTGCCTCCATGCTGTGCGTTTGTAGTTACGACGCTGCACGCCGACAGAAACATCACATCCTAGCGAGGCTCGATCGCTGCTACGGTACGGACAATACAACGGAAAAAGGAAATAGTGTGTGTGTGAGGATTACAAGAATCAAGGGAGTTTGCTTAGTTTGGGGAGCATTAGTTCTATACAACGGTTCGAGGTACGTCCTCCTTCCATCTCGTCTCGACACGACTCTCTCTTTCTCTCTCTCGGTCGGATCTGTGACTATTGCTTGGTGAGTTTTTAATGTTTCTCTCTCTTTCTTTCTCTCCTTCTCTCTCTCCCTCTCTCTGTTTATCTCCCCGTGATGCGTCTAGTACGCATAATAGGGCGGCCAGTATTATTCTAGCACACCCGGGCAAGTTCTCGTGTCCTGGTTTGGGTTTACGTCGTCATAGTCCGGTATTTCTTGGTGACTTCAGCGTGATCGAAGATCGGTATGTTTCATGTTTTTTTTTCTCACAGCTACAACGATGATCGTACGCATATTGTGTTTTTCAGTTTGGTATACCATGGTGTGTGTGTGTTAGCGGGTGTTACACCCATGTAACACCTTCGTCTTCAATCCACGTGCTTCGCACTCTGTACATTCTGTCGGCTGGTAGTCGATACTGCTTATTGATCATTGCGGTATGAAGTAGTAGTAAACTAAAGCCTGTTGTTACTGCTGCTGTTTGTTGTACAAAATCATCCCTATTTTTACCCTTAAAACTCTTGCTTGTGTTTGTAATGTTTGACGGAGACGGAACCGGGAACAGACGGCGGTTTGGGTATTTGTTTGGGAGTTTGCTGGGAGGTTTGTTTGGCCTATTTTCACATACTTCAAATGACGATGTTGCTGCTGTGATGGCGGCGCGCTACGATCGTAGAACACGTGGAACATCGGTTTCATGAAACTCTCTCTCTCACTCGCTCGGCTTCATTGTTTGATCGGTGCGATGATCTCACACAGTGATGTATGGTGTGTGAGTGCATTGGAAGGCTTCTGCCTTTCTGCGTGTTATATACAACTATGGTACAATTGATACTACTGCCAGCTCTCTCGTCTAATCGCTGTCAGCAGTAGGAAATTACTTTAAAGTTGAGATCTTACATGGCTATTGGCTATACAGATTGAAGGAATACAATTTCATGCTCGTTTTCATTTCATCTCCCACCCAATGGGTTTGTCCCCATTTCTTTTCGCCTTGGCTTACACATTGTGGGTTTGTGTTGTAAATGACAGTAGCCCTTTTATCATACGTAGTTGTTACTTTTTTCTTTAAATTTCCCATGGCATATCATCAACCTCCAGCATTGTCACACTGGACGCTTGATGCATGCCGAAGAAGAAAACTAAAACACATGTTTCCCAACTAGCATTGCCAATTGTAGCAGTGCAACTACTAATGTACCTTTGATTGGCTTTCACTGCTTCGCATACGCTTCGCTTTACGCACAACGCACGTTTGTTTCGTTTTTTTTATTGTTTGCCTTCCTCTTATTCTTCTTTTTTTAAACACTATTGTAAACTGTCGCTCCCCCGTTGCCCGCAATTACGGTTCCCCCTTCTTTTGGTTTCTGGTAAAAATACTTATTGCGATCAAAAATAAGATTGTATTATGTTGTTTGTGAAAATTGTTACATTGGTAAAGTTGTCTGGCACTATTGTTGAAATTATTATTGATTCTTGCATGTATTGCAATATGGTAGCTACCGGCGCGGGTACTCGCCCCGCTGCGGTCCCTGCATGTTTGTATCCTGTTGAAATTCTGATGCGTGGTTTATGTTGTTGTTTTCCTTCTCTGACTTTTCCGTGCATGATCCGATGCAGTTGGAAGTAACTGGGAAACGGTGTACGAAAGGCAAACGCAGAAAAAACGCCTCGTAAAGTTTAACGCCAAAACCGGGTTTCGTCATTGTTCCGGAAGCAGAAGATTGTGGTTGAAACTAAGCGTAGAATTTATGCGATTCGTTGAAGATCATTGCTAGGCGCACCGGGAATGAGTGATGGTTTTGTGAACAAATTCAGAAGTTTGGTCTACATTTTGAGTTCTTTTTTGGAAAATACGTCAAGGAAGAAGGGTTTGGAATTGAACTCCAATATATTCCAGGATTTGTAGTATTTTTAGATTTTAATCGAAAGATGACTTGGATGGATTCCAGGATTTGTAGAATTTTTGGATGTCTTTCGAATGACGTTACTTTTATACGAATTAGACATTGATTCTAATGTTATCTTGATTGTAGATGTTCTTTCTAGAGAGAGAGTATGGCCACAAGATTAACTGTGACATCAAAATTAACTTCCAGTATATTCCAGGAGGTTTCAAATTTCTGCATGTCTATCACAATTACTATTGCGAATAAGACAATAGAAAATATGCCAATAAAATTGACGATTTTGGTGTTCTAGGATTTCTTGAAGTTTTGGATTCCTATCGAATGATGTTTCTTTAAAACGATTTAGACAGTAATTATTTAGTCAAAAATGGATTTCAGAATTTGTAGAATTTTTGGAGTTCTGACGAAAAACATTACTTTTACGCGAATTGGATATAAGACATCATCTAGAATTTAGGCTAACACTAGAGAATATGCCATAAGATTAACTTCGGCATTAAAATTGATCTCCAACGCATTCCAGGATTTGTTAAACTTTTGGATATCTATCGAAAACCCTCACTCTTCCACGAATTAGATATTCAAAATACATTTAGCCTACAAAGAATTCCTAGATTTATTGAATTTGAGGATTTCTATCGAATGACGTTACTTGTATGCGAATTGGACATACATAATTGCTTACATTTAAGTAATTTTCTGGAGAATGATCCTCAGGATGATCCTTGGATCATTAAAGTTGACTACCAATATTTTCCAAGATTTTCAGAATTGCTGTATGTCTATCGACAATGTTTGCCAAAAAAAGAAGTTCTTCGAAAATTTTTCCCAAATCTAGTCCAGAATTTCTAGAATGTTGCAAAGTATGTTTGAATCTTTCAATAGAATGGCCCCAAAAGATGAATTTTGGCCTTAAAATGCTTCAGAATTTCTGGAATTTTGGGATTCATGAGACCTGATTCCAGAATTAGACATTCGACTTACGCTTAGATACTCAGTTTTTTTCTTTTGAATATCCCAAAAGATTTTTTTTTATTGAAGTTGGTCACCAATATATTCCAGGATTTGTAGAATTTCCAATGTCTTTTAAATGACAACATATTTTAGATATCGCTCTCTCCGTCGGACGCCACAGCAATGATCTCACGATCTGTTCCTAGGTGATCCTCAGTTCATCTTCAGATCACCTAGAACAGTTTTGTTTCTTTGGAATATCGCCGAATATTAAATTTTATCGTACAATTTGGTTTTACTTTTCATGTTGGTAATGGTCTCCACATCACACGAAACTTCTCCCTGTGATTACATCCAAAATCAGTTTTGTTCTTCGACTTTTGTTCATCTCGATTAAGCGAATAGGATATTACAAACGCTATACGTTTGTGGACACGTCTTGTTATTTGGTGCAAGAGACAAGAAGGCTACACTCACGACCAGGCCACTTCCCACTAACCGGGGGAGAAAGGCACAAATCGATCGATGTTGTTTGGTTTGCTTGTTGGTGGTGACACCGCTTGCTCGATCGGGTTGGTGTGATCGTCAGCTACGGTGTCGCGTTACTTCCGTAGCCATTTTCCATCCACACCCCTTGTGATGTTGGAAGCTGGAAGGTTAAATGGGATGCGGTTGGAGATGGTTCGAGTACCGGGCTGTTACGTAGCAAATACGCTCACCGGTCGAGCCGGATGTCGTTTGTCGACCGTCAACGTATACACTTGTATAAAGTTTGGTTTGTTGTGCGTCAGCAGCAGTACTGCTATATGGTTGTACGTTCCGCAGTACGGTTCACCTGTTTACCTATAACTTTCTAAAATAAGGCAAAAGTTGCTGTTGAAAACTGTAACCAATAAAGTTGTTGCGATGAAAAAAGTGGTTCCATCTCAGTGGTGCGCCTATACGCCTGGCGCAAAAACCCAACTGCCGTTCGGGTGTGCCCGTTCGCGCGAGTTGGACGCGTCGGCTACGCTGCGAATACGCAACGTTGTTCGAAACGAAATGTTCATGGTACTTCATGGATTGTGGTTTTCGTCTTATATATCCGTATAACGACTTACATCTCGGTCCGTAATGTAATCAGTAATCCTAGATTTGTGTTGTTTCGGTAATATCACAAACATTTTGTTTCCTCACCGCACGGTGGCGGCTTGTGCTCACATGGCTTTGTTTAGCTTGTTATTTTCACTTCAAAAACTCATAAGAAGATATCCCTGTTGTTTGCTGTGCACTGTCCACGGGTTTTTTGGGGGGAGTAGGGGGGGGAGGTTACGCTCGTACGCGCCCGGGCTTCACTCACAACACATCTTACCGTCTCTCCTTACGCGTCCTTCGGGGGAGGACGGTTTTGAACACATGTTTGTGAAGCGCCTGAACGTGCGCGACGGCTGGACAAAATGGCGGGACAAGTGCACAGATACTATTTCAACTGAACTGGTAAAATTCAAATAAGTCCGGTTTGGTTGCATCTTTTTTGGTCCAAAGAAAGCATCAAACCCCAAAGGAGCAGACGGACCCGCGTGTGGTCGCCACTGCGCCCCCCGGATGTTGGATGTCCTGTTTGGCTTTTGGCAATGGCATTTACTCTCTATTGTTCTATTGTTTGTGTGTGTGTGTAAAATTATACTCTGTATAAATATATATGTATATATATCTATATGTATATCTATCTCTTTCTCTCACGATCGTTCAGCTTTGTTACGCACATTGTTTAACAGTACTTTGCGTTTGTGTATAAATAGTTTTCTTCCCCTTTTTTTCTTTTGTTTGCTGCTTCCCGTGCCCATAATGTCTTGTTTCCACTGCACTTTTGTTTTTTCGCTTGCTATGATAATCTTACATTCCCTATCTTCTCGCTCTCTCTCCCTCTCTTGCTCACTTTCCCTTTTTTTACTACTCTGTTTCTATTCCATTCCTCACATGGTTTTCCGCTTCTCCTTCAGTTTGTATTACCCGCTGACACTGGTATATATTAAAAAACATGTTGTATATAAAATTTCAATATTAAACAGCGAATATTCGCAAAAATTTGTAAAAAAAAGAAGAACAAGAAAAGGTCAAATCATAACACCATGCTTTGCTAGTAGTGTTCGTGTCCAAATTGGTTTTTTTGTGCGACCGGTTACGTTCGCTCCGTTGCACGGGATTGCGCGCCGACAAAATGGCGGCACGCACAACCGCCACAAAGCAAACCATATATAAACGTAAAAAGGAAGAACGTTGCGCGACGTGCGTGCGTGCGTATTCGTTTAGCTCTTTTTTGCACTTTCTCTCTCTCTCTTTCTCTCTCTCGTTTTTGATACGATGCGTTGGGAAACAAATAGGTGAACGACAGAGGTGCTGTTTCTCTGTCGATTGCGTTTTAAATATTCTACTCACACTTGTCGTCTCGTGTTTTGTTCTATTGATTTAGTTACGTTGCTAATACATATTACAGGTATGTATTATTAATAATAATAATATATATATATATATAGTTTACCTTTTGTTTTATTGATATATATCTGATCACATTTTTAACAGTCTGCTGAGTGTTGTCTTTTCTTTGAGAATTGGATTTACGTGTTGTATCTTTTTTTGGCTTGTTTCAATTGGTTTTTGCTTATTTTTTTTGTGGGTTTTGGTTTAAGCTTTCAATTTGTTGATTCGTCGTCAGTGTTCGCGCATATTTCTATTTTTTTTCATTATATTGTGTTGCTTGCTTTTATTTTGTTTGTTGCTGCTGTTGTTGTTGCTGTTGTTGTTGTTGTTGTTGTTGGTTTTGGAAAAGAAAAATGTTTAAAAATAAGGATGTTTAATGGTAAATTTACTGATTTCAATATATAAAACGACTATATGGTTTGTGTGTGTTCACTGTTCTGCTTCCATTTGTTTTTTTTTTTTTATTTAATGTGGTGGGGATATGGTGGGGATCGGTACGCTCTGCAAAACAATAGGCAGAGCAGGCGGGGTTTTGTTGGAATGACCCACCAGCTTCCCGATTGGGAGCTCCCCACCCATGCTCCCCAGCCACCTGAAACGTCCCACAATTATTACATTGTGCTCATCATTTATCGCTGCCTTGTACGGGCCTACAGATGATGGTTGGAGGGTGGTGAGTGTGTATGTGGGGGGGGTTTTAAGGTTATGTGAAGCATGTCACATTACATTGCTGAACCTTTTGCTTTAAATAGTTCCCCAACTGAACACTCCCGATCGTTCGTCGCACCTGCCCGGGACGCGTGCGCACCTGCGTGTTGAGGTGCGCACAGCATCGCAGCGGCCATTTTGCTCTTGTAATAAGATTTGTATAAAAATATAAATATATCATCTTTGTTGCATTTATTACTATTGTTTGTTTTCTGGCTTTTACTGTTTTTTTATTTTATTAAGTTGGTTGTTGTTGTTGCGGTTTGTTTATTGAGTTTTGGTTGGTTTTTGTTCTGCTTGTTTGATTCAATATTATTATTGTGGGTTTTTGTTGTTCGCTTTCTTAAAAAAGTGGTTTGTTGTGTTGTACTTTAAATCATTCCGGTTTATTTCATTTACTTTAGCCTATTTGAGTAAGTTTGAGTTTTTTTGTTTGCTATTTCTGTTGCTGTGGTTCGAATTGTTTTGGTTGTTTTTTTTTTTTTGTTTCATAACCTTTCGTTCCATTCACTTGGTTTGCTGAGGTGATATCGTCAATCTGCTTCAACACGGTTTTGATTATGTCATGTAGCTTAAATACCATTGTTTAAAATTGTTTCTGTTACTGTTGCATTATTTAACTATTGTACGGTTGCACTTGTATCGGAACAGCCGAAGGTCGATAGTCCGTCCGATCGTGTCACTATATATACACATACAACATATTCCCCGCGCATGCTAGTTTTTCGGTTACTTATGATTAAAAAAGTCACTTCCGATCGGTCGGTCGGAGGCATGACCTCAGGCACTTCGACTGTTTTTTTTTTGTGTTGCAAAAGGGTTTCGATTCTTTTTTGGGTTTCGGTTACTATTGTGTGTTGCTGCTATTGTTGGTACTATGGTCAGGAGGTGGTGGGAAGTGGCGGGTAGGACCTGCGGGAACGGATAAAGGTGTGTGGATGTGTGTTGCTGAACAAGAGATTGACAATATCACCCCAAAATGGTTATGGGATTGCGGGCACGCTGTTCACGCGCGTTGTAATGTACGGGGGGATTACTTCTGTTGTGGTAGTGACTATTGCAAATGAAATGGAAAATAGAGAGATTACTTCTTCGTTCTATGTGGGTTGCTTTAATTACTGTTTTTGTTCTTTGTTGCGTTCATTATTATTAGTCGCCCTGGTCGGGACACTCCGCTAGGCCTGGGGTCTTAAAACAGACCGGGACGTAGCTCGATGAAGATGTATCGGTTCGTAAGATGCCGGTACGGGAACCCCCAAACCGAGACCGGTCCCACGGAGTGTGCCCGCCGGATGTTGCGGGCGTTCGTCTTCCTCCTGTTGCGTTTGAGTGAAAAATTATGAGAAATAAAGGTTGCTTCATCTTCGCTATTCAGCTGGTGGTGATGTGGTTTGTCTTTGCTGATGTGATTTATCTGTTTTTTTTTTATTATTTATTTAGTTTGAAAAAACGCACGTTGGGCGCACGGGGAAAGCGGGCACAACGGTACCGACCGCTTTCCCGCGTTGGCCGTAACGCACTTTGCCGGTTTCTATTGTAAACTAAAAACTGTGCAATATATTACCATCCAGTGGCTGCAGCTGAGGGATGCTGCGAGATGAATGAGAATATATTTTTTACTATTGCAAAAATAGAAGTGAAAATTCTTCTGTGAATTCTGTTTTTTTTTTACTGTTGTTGTTTGCGTTTTGTTATTGGTTGTTGTTCGTTTGTTATTTCTTCTCTTTTCCAGATGTTATCCGCGTCCTTCCTGACCTGGTGATGTTGGTATACTTCATTCCTATACGTGATTAGATATTGTTTTTTTATTTTAAATAAGCCTTCCATATGGTTAGCTTCTCTCAGAGATGATGTTTGCCTGTTTTTTTTAAACGTTTTTTTATGCAGTGTTACCTGCATACATCAACAAATTTTGAATTTTGCTTACTTTGGTTGGTTTGTTTTTTCAGTTTTAGGTTGTTCATTTTTTG
>KI424004.1:3819-19284 GCA_000473375.1 Anopheles culicifacies | reverse complement strand
ACAATGTTGAAGAACATTACTCAATGCGGAAAAATTCTAAAAGTTTTTCATGACACAGAAAACAGAGCAAATTATTTTTGCATGAAGTACATGTTTGATATTGAAAAATAATTCGGAGTTTATTCATTTGCATTTGAATGTGTTTTGCTCAAAGGCAGCAAAGGATAAAGGTTTCTCACTACTTCACCGTACAGCTACATCATAATCCCGCTTATTCTGTACCGTATACTTCACGCGAGGTGTGCAATATTTCCCAGTGCTTTTAAATTGAAATTTATTTACCAAATACGTTCATTTTCTCGTCATGCTACACGGCACGTACACCGTTAGACACGCTACGGGAGGCGTTCGGTTTTCGGGTTCGGTACTGTCTGCGCTTTCCCGAATGAGATGCGATGTGTTAAGCCGACATTTATCATTTTGTTTTCCAGATTCAGTAAGCATAAATAACGACCGCAAGGTACTGGGCGTGAGAAAAGAGCCACTATCATTTGGATCCCCATTTTGCATCCCCAACATGGTGAAGTGAGCTCCTGCTTAGCTCTGCAGAAGGGAGCTTTTCTTTACTGTTGTTCTCTCTGCTTTCCTCGGGACCCTTTTTGCTTTAAACAGTCCTCGTACGATTAAAGAACCATTTCAGTGGGAGATATAATCGCATACAGTTAGGAAAAAGGGTGGGAAACATATAGCGTGATCGTACTTTTATATTACCAGTTATCCAGTGATTTTCACTTATATTGATGCTTTAAACGTAATGGGACTGATTTTGACACGAAAGAATAAACATATTAGATATAATGAGCAATTATTACCTTTAGTGATAAGAATGAAATATTTCAATTTTCAATTTATTCAAATTGAGTAGCTATCATAACACACACGACAACATAAGGATCGCATATAACATCTCATATTGAAATTATTTATAGCGATGGTTGATTGTCATATCAATAAGCACCATTGCATCGATCGGAAATGACATCAATTACCATGCTACGTTCGTTTGTCATCGATGACTGAATATACATGGACATGATTGAGTGAAAGTGTCGTTCCTGGTCTCTATGATTGCAACCACAATAAGGTTTAATGTTGTTTTGCAGATTGGCTGGGCGGTATTCGAATAAGTTTAATTTAAAAAGACAAGGTTTGTCATTATCCAAAAACCAAAAAATCTTTTATAAATTCTTGTTATAAGGAAAAAGATTTTCATGTATTTTGTTACATTAACACATGTATTTTAAAATAACTATGTACATACCTAATAGATGGTATTGTAATAAAACATACATGGTAACATTTTTAGAAACTCTAACCAGTGTTATTGGTTTCTACAAATTCATTGGAGATATATGAAATGATAAAGAGTTGTTTGAATAACCAAAATGAAACTAAAACTTCTATTCCTCTTTGCTCTAAGATCAATTTCTCTCAATCCGAACAGAGATTAACTTGGAATGAAATTGGAAATTAACATTCATGACAACACCATTCGCGAGCATTTTGTGCAACTGACGACGTCTGTTTGCACAGGTTTTTGTGAATCAAAACGTACACACGCGGTAAATAACGAAACAGCAAAGAAAGCTGTAAACGAATTAGGGTGGTAACGTTTAAGAGCAAAAAACTGAAATACAACACCGTACGATACGCTAAATAAGCGGCATTTTCTTCTTTTAAGCAGCTGGTGCAAGCTTGATGCAAACACTCAGTTGCGTATAGTAGCGTAAACACTTGAGCCGCCTTCGAACCGGATCTGAAAATGAGTGACGCGAGAGAAAAAAGGAATATAAAGCAACGAAAGAACGGCAGGAAATTGTTCTTGGAGCCTGCGGTTCGATGAAACCATCTTATCCGTACCGTAACGGAGTAGTATGCACGAGGCGTAACGGTACGTATACTGTGATGTATAGAAGCATGTGTAACCATCGCGTCTTTGCGTTCATTTAGCGATAATTAGTTTGCCGCAATCGTATGGAAGGGATGGAACATTGTGACTAAGGAGAATCGTTGAACCGAAGCAGGAAATTAACCACAAATTTAAGTGCATCGGAAATGCAGCGTAAGACACTCGAGTATGTACGGTGTATTTAAGATTATGTAAGCAGAGGGTTGTGACCGTAACAAGTGCCACCGATATTTAGGGGGTGATTCATACAGTTTGATGATAAATAGTGTACTTTTAAAACTTATAAAAAATAACGAAAGGCTGAAACTAAATAATGAACAAATTATTAATAAATGATGAGATTGAAGAGCTTTCATTCGTAGTTATTTACAATTGTCAATAAAAATGTGACGATGGAGACGCCCAGTGGTTTTAAAGAATAGAAGCTTCGAACGTACTCATAAGTATGCACTTTTCACTTGAGTTTAAATTATTAGTATTTTAATTAATTCGAAAAACAGTCTTAAAGACTTATTGAAGAGAAACTGTTCGTTATGCTTAGTTCTTCATGATATGTCAATTTCTGACGAGAAACAAATTTAATATCTCAAAAAATGTTAAATTTTCTATTCTGGATAAAAAATACAGAACTACATTTAGGATCACTTTTCATGTTCTAAACAGTAACTTAGGAAAGAAGAGAAGGTTTTAAACAAATCCGATAATAATCTTGACATCGAAAAATCTCATCACGATTATGCTATTAGCTATCGATCGAATAAGTGACCGAGAAATGTACAATTAAATTGAGTCCGAATTCTCATGACTCTATTTTTTCTAAATAAGCAAATGCTTTTTGAATGTTATTTTCCATTCCAACGAAACTGAGTGCACGAGTTTAATAGTTAGGAATTTTGTTCGTGATTGTTACAATTTATAAGCCGATTGTCAAAATTAGCCGATGGAGACGCCTAGTAGCTTACACATTTTCACGTTGCTCCTTCTATGTTACTTAGCTTTCCATGTGATTTCATAAAAAAATATCTCTCATAACTTATTAAAAATAATTTAAATAATTTTTAAAAAAGTTTAATGGAATATTGGATGCTGAATGATATTTTTTCAATCAAATACTAGCGTTCATATTCACTGATAACTCTCTATGCGTTCGGGAAACATGAGTTCATTGCATTTATTTTAATGGCAGTTTTTTTGGTAAAGGAAGGCATTATCTACCACAAATAATTAAAAGCTTTTAACCACCGGATTCTCTTTTCTTTCGCGAGGGAAAATGACGTAGGCGAATGATGTATGCATCAGAATATGTTGCAATAAAAATAGCAAGTTTAATTTGCACTGTCCAACAGCCAACGTTCCCATAAACAATTCACACATTGTTCACATTTAGCCACGTGAACGAATCCATAGAGTGACAAAAGAACTGTTGCACAGCACACCTCACTTGCAAGAGTGTCGCCCACCACACGCGTAACATGGCGAAGGTAACAACAAATGTTGCAAAAAGGCTATTCGTAAATAAATTCCCTTTATTGTCCGGACACGTGTACGGCTGCCTGCACTGCACCATAAGCGCATTATCTCTCGGCGCACTCTGCAAGGCGGTTATTGTGTCACGGGACCGTAAAAAGCGGACGTAGCGGGATTGGATGGGATTGTGCAGGCGGATGCTTGAAGGAGCCAGATAAAAGCATCTTCTATGCACCATGCTAAATTGAGCCTTTGCTGTAGCTGCTCTCATTTCAAGAAGCTGTCGTCCGTTTACTCTTCCGAGAGCTGTTGTTTTCCAGGGGTAGCTTTTAAGGCACCGAACGATAAAATGTGACCGTGACAGTGGCAGCAATGGCAAGGACCTTGTAGTTTCCTGTTCGTTTCCATATTAAACTGGCTGGAAGTTTAGCATCATCTAAATGCTCACACGTGCCTTGATCTAACCGCAAGCGATGACACTCGGTGGCTCCTCACTTCATAATCATAAATTTACATAATCACAAAAGTATGCTACTTTCCCGTTTCGCCATAATGTGCGAGCGTGTCACGAGACGGCACACGGCCGGACGCCCAGGTGGCTGTGCGTCGGATGGCGCAAACAAAACAAAAAAACATCTAGCCTTTCGGATCAATCGATCGATAGAAATTTCCTCTTCCGTTCTGCTGTGGCAATGGTTGTGCCTTCACGAATCCATGTGTGGTCATGCGTGGAAAAACTTTGTCCAACCAAAAACGGAGGCTGGAAAATAAAGTTCCAAGGGAATGGCAACACATGTAGGTGTTGAAAGTTTCCGAAAATCTATTTCATGTTGTTTCAGCTCCATTGTACACGCGTCAGAACATTCACCCTTTCTTCGCAACCCGCTGGATGATACACGGGGGAAATTGGAGAATATAAATGGCTATTCCGGAAAACAAAGCCAACTTTCAGTCACATCCGCCGGAATGACGCACGGGGAGTTTCCGGTTGCGTTAAACCACGTCGGAATGTCGGCAAATACACTGACCATGCATTTTGCTCCATCACCAAGGACATGCCGTAGGAAAATGTACGCCATCTTTGGTGAACCATCATTTTATGTAACCTCGGCGTTTGGAGCGGATATTCTTCATTTAATTACACCATGTTCATCGCAGTATCTACATGCAGTCAATATATTACATTTGTCTCCCCGTGGGAAGGCTCTTAGACAATGGCCGGATGTGGTAAAATTGGATAAAGGGAGAGCATCTTAGTCTTTCACTGCAAGCGATATCCGAGTGCTCTATTGTGGAGTTCAACTTATGCAGAATAGATGACTTATTATAATACGTTGCTGAATATAGAAACAGTCTGAATAGGAGCTGCAAAATATTTACTTACTGCAATGTATTGTATCGATTCAAAATAGCACATTTGTTATTGCCTCTCACCTGAAATAAAGAAACAGGAAAGAGATTATTAGAAACATGCTACTTACAAAAGTCATTTGACTCGTACCGCAAAGGATAAATTCGTAATGTGCGAAATGCATCATTTGACCTCCGCTTTTGTTGCAATGCATTAAAAATGAAGGTTGTGGTTCAATTTGGCCGTTCTGATTGAGAAGAATAAAGTACTTTATCCGCAAGCAAATATGTTGAGAGGAAAAAAAAAACCAAACCTGGCCTTAAGACCTTAAGGAAGAAATCAAATACCACCGATGGGAAGGAAAATGGCCCGGTTCGGTGCCGGGCACGATGTTTTCGACGTGTTTGGAATATATTTGTGTTCATTGTTATTTATTTATGCCAAATATCGACCGGTTAGCTTCCGGCATCACACACCAGGACAGCTTGGGAAGGAGGGGGAAAGATGCGAGAAGGTTGCAAATACGATTTCGTTGTCGGATTTTCGGGTCGCCAATCACATATCGCGTACCCCAGGCGATGAACGCTTTCGGGTGTTCAAATTCCGACAGAAAGAGTGAGTGTGAACCCAGCGCATAGTTACGTCTGTCAACTGTTTGCTGCCGGTCAACAACGCGTGTGAGCGAGGGAGAGAATAAATGTGCAATAGAATCGTTTTTTTCCCTCCACACCGTCCCATTTTCTAGCCGCTCGAAGGCGTTCGCTTATTTGTGAATTGTATCTCACCCCATTCCCCGGCAGGCAAAGGGTGGCCAAACACTTTGATGGTTACCATCATCGTTTGTATCCTCGGTGTTTCGTTACCAATCAGCTCTCTTAAGGCTCGGGCAGTCCGATTGGGTTTGTATGTTACAGCCAACAACGATCCACGGTAACGGACCATTTTCTCGAGGGAAAATAAAATACCATTCTACAAGCCGTCTACAACAACTGGCGTTTTGTGTCGAGTGAGAACTTGCGTGGCGTATTTCCCTACATTCCGATGGACTGTGCTTTTTTTCCACAAACCATGAGCGATGAGTCACTACCCTGTCATGGGGTTGCGAAGAAAGCAAACGGAACGAAACAACGCGTCCACGTGCTGGATTGTGAAGCGCGAACCAATTTCTTTGCCCGACGGCAGTTTTTTTTTTGCGTGTGCGCTCTCCTTCCGCAAACAGTCCACACCACTAGCACACGGAATTGTCTTTTAGCCGTAACGTGTGCCTTTCGAGGGTCGCTCCGTAGACGCTCCATCACGTGGCGTACGATTTTGTTGCGCAAATGATTCACCAGACACGAACAGCGTGGCAACTGGACCGGCAAACATAGGCCCTTGTTTTACTGCGATTGCACTACGCCTATGGGTGGATGGAATGAGCGGGTGGAGCAATAGAAGGAAGGCACGAAAAAATCCCCAATCACATTCCGCTGCACGCATTTGAGTACGTCGGCATTTTCGATTGACACATGCTTGTAGAATAAGCATTTGCATAGCCACTCACATACGGCTATTATTGGAGGAAATTCATCCAAAAGGAAATACAATTTGCAGCTTAAACACGTTGTGGGATCCACATATTTTTAATATGGCCTATTCCACAGCGCAATAAAAACGTAAGTCCTTTATCAATCCAATAATGATTATGCATATAATGGTTTAATCGATTTAATTAGGCACGTATCATGTAGCTTAGTTGTGTACTGTGTAATTGTGTTTGAAATAAAATTTAATCCACAGCCTTTGTTCTAGATGATTTGATTCAGAGTTTGAGAGTTACATTAAAGAGATATCTTTATATTTCCATCATAAAAATTTACTTAATGCCCCGACTTGATTTTAAGCAGCTTAATGTATTCCTTCGTTTCTTAAAAGAATTATTTCAATATTCCTTGGGTGCTGAAAATTTGTTGGCAAGGAAAATTATGTGATAAAACATTAAAAAGCGCTCAACACTCAAATTAGTAGCTTATTGCATTCTATGCAGGCGTACACATTGTGTATAATGTGTATTCTGTAAAATATTTTAAGAAGCAGTTCATACTGATTTTGGTAATAAAGTAGAATAACAAATAAATATTTATTTATTTAATCGATTATTACGGCTTAAAGCCGTATTATCAGCGCCGCATGCACTGAGTGATAAATACACAAGGCATTTCCTCCTTGGATTTTGCCTTATCCCGGGCAACAAATAAATATTTGTTATAATAGATATCACTTGTTTGGATGTACTATTAGACTCAAATTCATTTTATTCAGCCTTTTAGTTTACTGTAAACTGTTAAACTATAAAAATGAACAAGTTGTTAATAGCGTCATTTTACAAATTTACAAACAAAGATATCCATTTTGGTTGTTAAATTAAAATCAATTACATCAAAATTATCAATCAATTCAATCATCACATGAGTCAAATCAAATTAACTATCCTAATCAAACATGTTGATCAATTTGAACGACGTCATTAATAGATTGGCTGACGAAACCCACAAAAACCATTTGATTGGTTTTTGACTCCAGCATTTTGGGATCTAACAGTCAGTTTTCGATACTAACTAGTTTTATATATGCGTTTTCAGCGATGATATAGGTAGCGGTTTGTTGCTTGGACAGTTTTTACGCCTGCAAGGTATGCAATCATATCCTATAGCTTGCAGTGGGCTATTTCTGATGTATTAATAAATAACTTTATCAAATGGGGGAATAGTCCTTTCCAATAGCTTGCTGTTTGCTCTTTGCATGAGGTGAATAGTCGTGAGCCTATTGGAAAAGATATTGCCAGCTACATCTATTTTACACTAGTTTCCACAAATTTGCTTTTTGAAATGACTAAAACATCGCTTATAAATACACTCCTTTCCAGTAAAACGTGCATTATGTATTGCTCATTCCACGTCATCGAAGGGCATTGAATCCGACAGGTAAACAAATGACACAGCTGCATATCGCCATAACGAGCAAGAGAAGTAAAACAAGGCCGCCCTTCACGAGAATCTGCTGCCATGTTGAAGGTGACCGATTGAAGTCCTTGCTTTTGCCTTGCCAACTGCTCAGTACGCCCAAAACCATCTGAAGTCCTGAATTCCAAAGTGGATTGGAATTGATTAGTGGGTCATTTATTTAGCCGTCCTTTTCAGCTGGCGCTGAGAAAAAAAAGAACGATTAAACCACCCTATTCAGGTGCGCAGCTCGGGAACGACTGAACGGTGTTTCCCCCGATAGCTTGTCACCAACGAGTCGGAAATCGCACATCCGTCCGTTGGTGGTTCATCGTTCATATTGCCACCCGTCAGATGGTGGCATTCCAGCAAAGGTGAGCAAATTAATTTCCGACCCGCGTCGGTTTTCAGTACGAGAGTACCGTTGCAAACTCAAAGCACTCGATGTCGAACGGCATTTGAAGGTCCATCAAGAGCTTGTCCAAAAATCATTTTTGATGTAGTTTTTATTCTCTTGTGCCTTGCAACCATCCATACTGTAGACTGTGGTTTTTTTTTGCTGTTGTTTTGCCGAACAATTTACCATTCAACATCCACTGCACATTGAGTGATTATATCGATTTTCGATTCCGTTCGGGACAAACGGAAATGAAACAAGTCGGGCTTTTCTATATTCATCGTAGGCACATTTTGCACGCTAGCTTAAAAATGTGCACGGTCGCTGGCATTGGTCGCTGGTCGGTTGTGAATGCCAACATTTCAATGTCACTGGCGGCGTGCTGACGTCAGGCATTAGGAGTCAGGCGCTGGTGGGTGTGATGGTTGATAGTTACTCAGTAGAGCGTGGAAAACGATTTCCACGAAATTTTTTGTACGTACACGTGTTGAGCTGTCAAATCGCTCGGAAAGTTCACATCTCCAAACTTGAAAGGATCTCTCATAGGAATTAAAATTTTTGATTAAGTATTTTTAAGAGTTTATTATCTTTTCGATCAATCTGCTAGGCAACATGTCTTTAAACTTTTGCCACAACTTAATACTACCACTTTCGAAAAGCAAGATTGTGATACTCGAAGGATCAAGTTATCTGCAACAAAGATTCACGACAAAGCAAATATTAGATAGAGAATTGAATGAACGATAACGAACCATGTTTTATTTTGCTGCATAATTTAAATAGTCTTCTACTGCAATCCACACAATGCGCTACATAAAAAAATGAACGAAAGTTTAGTTCATTTGAAGCGACGCTACTCTCCAAAAGTAGCAGCTGTTCGGACAAGCAACAATTGAAGTTTGATTAAATAAGAAATAAGGACCACTTCCACTAACGCAACCGTCTTGCGGTCTGTTATCATTGGTTGAACGTTTTGAGTAGAAAGAGTGTTTTTTTCTTAGTTTTCCCTTTGTAATAAGGACGATTGTTCGTTTCGATCTATGCTCTAGGCAAAAACAAAAGATGAGATGAGATGAACCGTGCGAAAGATGTGCGAATGGAGGACAACGTCTACAAACCCACACACTGTTGATTCTTCCAACACAGTTCTATCTTATCCAGCGCCGGCATAGAACCAGCTTTTCCTTCCCGGTAGTTCGTGTTTTTACTGCTGGTCTGCATTAATGTAATTCACGCTCGAGCGGTGAACTTGGGCGATTCCTTTTGTGGACGTAGAATTGAATAGTTTATTTTTAACTCGGTTACTTATTCATAGGTCCCTTAGCGGTGGAAGACAAGTTTATTCCATTGCATGAGCATTGGACTTTGTCGGGGGGGAGTCAACTTTTCCACCCTGGAAACATTGTCGATGGGATGGGCTGTGTGGGCAACACAAATAAATGAAACTCTACCACCAGTAGTCGTAAGCATTTTCATCAAGATATGAAACGATAAGCGACGGCAGTGCCGTCGGCAAGGATTGTAAAATGGTACACGAAGTACTCGATGCGTCTTGCTTATGAAGGCATGTGTTTCGCTGGAGTGAACAAGATGCTAACCATAAAACGAGCTTAAAATAAATCTTAACAATCACCGGGAATGGAACCTCCAGTGCATGGACTTTGAGCTCCACAGTGAAGGAGACGCCTGGTGGCTGACACCGAACAACTGGCTGCGTACTGCTTCATTTAAAGTTTATTAGCGTAAACAACAGTCCCATCCTATCTCGAACTGATCTATTTCAGTGTCAGTAGGGGTTAATCTTGATTTTCATTTGATAAAAATATGTGGAACACAATGGTTTGAACATTCAGTGTTGTTATAACTTACGAAGGCAGCCATATTAGCTTTCTTACGCCGAAATGTAGGCAATCTTGTGTTTCAATAAATTTAACGTCTAATTTGCAGTTTTTGAGTGACTCAAACAATAAACATCCCTTTAGTACACAATAACTCTAGCAACATTCAGCAAATGATTGATTCTTGAGACGCTTTCTAACTCTTTTTTTTTTGTTTCCACTCTGACAAGCAGAGGCGTATCGAATTACAGCAAGTAATGTACCATGGTTACTCTCTTCGGCTACGCTCTTCAACCCAAAATACGTACACCGATGTTGTTTTGGGTTGGTTTTGAAGCCCTTGCGTATCTTCAACCCGAGCAAGGAAGCCCCATCGTCATCACCATCTTTTCGATGTACGCTTCATTGGTTGAATGTCAATAAAATTATCATTGACTCGTGAGCGTTTAAAGTTGAAACATGCTGCTCTTCATGGTACCGGCAGCCCAGCATTTGGTGGACGTGAGCAGAGTTATGTAATTTCATTTAAAATGAAAGCAAAAGTCAACAAGCCTTACATGGTTGGAGGCCGAGTGACGGATGGTTATGAGATAAATCACATAAATGTTCGCGCTTCCTAATGAACGTTACACGTAACATGCCAAGCAGGGAAATGAGGCTTGCGTAATGTGTTGTGAAGAGTTTTGATTGGGAAGGTTGGTAAATAAATAGATTGGTGCTCGTAAAACTTTAAGCTTGTGTGACGTTAAAAATAATGCTCTTAAATGGTTTTAATACATACATCAACTATCATCTTTCTGCTTGAATGATTTTTCTTTTTTGCACATTATGGCGTCACTGATGAGGTCATGTTGTGTTTGCCAACTGACAAGACGAGCTATATTAATGGACCGACAAACAGGGAAAAGACATTCGCGCCAGATCACCGGATCCTGGCAGAGCAAATAAAACTGCACTTGCTCGATATTTCATTCCAATTTGCATACCACATGAGCAGTAGGAGCAGTGAGCTCATGTGCAATGTATGCAGAATGTGCACATAGCATGGCTAGAAATCTATGTCCATCCGTCAGGAGCAAACAGGGTTTGTATTGGGATAAACAAACGAAAAAAGGGAGATGAAGGCACGGATACATCAGTTGGAAGAATAATATTGTTTTGAAGCCCAAGTTTCCACGAGTAAATCATGAAATTGATTTTAATTTTCTTAATATTATATGAAAAACGAAAAATATGTATAACTTCAAGATCCTAATTCTAGTTACTTCATTTCAACGTATTCTACGTAGCCCTTTCAATCCATTCATAAAACAATACAATAGGAGGATGAGGAGTCGCCTGAAATGAATACTCGACGGATAATTTAAATCCTTTTTCGCCGCGTGCAACACCACTCGACACTCTACTTGACAATCGTGAGTATACATTACGGGAACACAAAAAAACACGCAAGACACCCAAATGACACTGCATGCAGAAACTGAAGCAGTGGCAAAGAGGCACAGTGAGGAGTCGTATTATTTCCTGGATTATAGCACCTCATGCAAAATTATACAACCGGAACGGAAAACCAGCCGAGAGTCCTGGTCCTTTTGCTTGAATGTACCACCTGGAGCAGAAAGGAAACGTCTTTCCGTACGTTGAAAAGGAGGTCTCTATCGACGAGTGGTTCTTCAACCAAGCGCGTCGACTTTTCATTGAAACACCTCTGAAGAGCGTAAAAATGGCTCGCAATGAGTTCGCGTTCTATAATTTGAAATGAAAGACAAATTCGAGGAAGCCTGCAATGGGTTTGAGGTTTGAGCCTGGGTTGAGCTACCCAGCTGGCTCGAGTTCACTGAACTCCTTGAAGATAATACACGGAAAGAAGGGAGTTGTACGAATCGAGACAAATTGCTGACGTTTGTTTATACAGACCGGGAAGTAGTACGCACACATCCAACCAAACTCCGTCTGTGAATAGTTAAAATCAATCCGACAATTTGAGTTCCCCAAAAAGGGAATGCAAACAGAGAGTCTGGAGAGTGAGAGAGAGGGAGAAAAAAGTAATTGTTCTGCGAGTGAACTGAAGCGAACTAAAAATCCGGAACAATGGTGTAACCCTCCTTCCTATTCAGCGTACTGAGGCTTACAAATGTGCAACTTTGATGGTTAGGATTTAGCGTCATGCTATTTCGCTTTCCGAATCGGGCTTCCCGGAGCATCCGGAGGTCGCTTTGAAGGTTTATGAAGTTGCAGAACCGTATGGTAAAGGATATGCTGAGTAAAAACTTATCATCGAACCGTGAAATGATGGTGTCGCGTTGAAATATTGCCTACAACGCCTTCACCCGCGCTGCAAACATGCTTTCCAACAGGGCAAAAGGGGAAAATGTTTGTCCTGTCTGGCTCGGGGATGGTGATGTACCCCAGCTACATCACCATTTTCCAGACGCAACCCAGCATGTCTGGTTAATCCAAAAACCATTCGTCCTGCTTGCGTCAGCGTCCATGAAACAGGGGTAATACAAGGGGTTATTACTAGAGAGATTGGCGCACCGTCCAGGGAACCCTAGCGATGGAATTGACAACAGCACACAGTAGCGAATGTTTGACTCCATCCATCGGATTTTTCGCTGGTGGTGAAACGAAAAGCCCAGACGCTACGGCGTTCCGTGTTGGATTTGTTCCGTTTGTCTGGCTGCGAGGGTTCGGAGTTGCACCAAAACACCTTAAAATTCCATTCACAAATCGTAGACGGTACCCTAATACCCTCCCACCGTCACGTGTGCGTTTCGCTAGTTCCGCCCGAGTTACAACCCTTCGGAGATAGGGGATGTTTTTAGCAGGGAAATATTTTCACCCTACGCACGCGTCACGTGCAGCAAACCACATGCATCACGTTCGTACGCCGCAGGGCGTTCATTAGTGTGCGTTTAATGAATGCAAATGCATTCGATGTGTGTGTGCGTGTGCCTGCGTGCGTAAACTGTGATGAAAGCAAGTATGACTTTATCGATGAAAACAAACCAACGCGAGGGGGTGAATAAGCTGTTCCTGCCTTTTGCAAGGTGCAAATGAGCAACGTAATCTACAGGGTGGACACGTTGCGGATGGTTCATGTGGAATTTTTGCTTTATGTACATCACAATGGTTCATGGTGTGGCCAGCGGAATACTGATGGAAACAGGGAAACACAGAAGAGAAAAGCAATTTTCTAACGCCGGCAACTAGTCGATGGGAGTGTAATAATGTTATGACAGGACGTTATGTCTGGCCATGTTAAAAGAGAAAGAAAGAGAGCGCAAAAGACATAATTTCCCCTGGGGGAAATGTTTTCGAAAGAAAACAGATGGTGCTGAAAAAAGATCATATCTAGCAAGTAAGGTTAAAAATAAATTTTAATAAGAAATATCATATCCTAGTTAAAAAGTGCGTGAAGTTACAGGTTTATGAAACGAAATTAAAACAAATTAAAAAGAAAGGGACTAAAAAGTTGGTAGAAAAGAAAGAGAATAAATGAACGGAAAAGGAAATAACTTATGTTCTGTACTCCATCACCCGCTCGGGAGTTTTCAGATAAACCTTTGGAAAAGTAATCGAATTTAATCGATTTTGCTAACTTAACGCTTTGCTGGGAATTTTATTATCGCTCAATGATTCGTACAAGTGCACGATACGCGTAATGAATTATTCCCTCAGGGCGAGAATGCTGATAGGGAGCAAAAAGAAAAAAAAAGGATTCAATAAAACGTGCAAAAACGATTGGAAAAGAAGCGATCCAATAAATGTAAACGACTGTTGTAGATGGAAAAGTTTTGCCTGTCTTCCCTATTTTGTACTTTGTGGTTACACGGCATCCCTGTAGTGTGTGCGATAAATTAAGTACGCACGAATACTTGTGCAAAATGGCAATCGTTGAACGAACATACGTTTATTTATTTTAACGATTACAACGTTTTCAGCTTTGGCTCATTCTCAGATAGCTTCATTCACTTTATGCTGAAAGTTTCAGTTCAGCTTTTAGTCAATTATTTAATGGTGTTTTATTAAATAAATCATTTATTTTAAACATAATTTAGAAGCTTCAATAGCACTTGAATATAAACATTTAGCAAACAGTGCAGCTCATCAGCAACCTTGTATACTGTACTTTAATCTATTACATGAATTAAAAATGAAGTAAAAGTTAAAAATGGTGAATGTTCAGTGCTATCGCTTCAAGGCACACAACCATAGCGTGTTGTAATTTAGTACATTGCCATACCATGCAAAACTATACAACATTTTCCGGCGCTCGAACGAAATTGCCCACTCACGTAACGCTAATGATAATCAAAGAGTGCACGCGAAACGAGCAACAAATTACTACCCCGAGACCTCTAATGATGGCCAGGCATCACCGAGAAGTCAATTTCCCAACAAGCTCGGGAAGCCATCAGGTCTGGAGTACAGCAGCATTCCAGCTCTTATGTGAAATGTTTGGTATCGAATAGTGAACTTTCGTGTATCGGTAGGTGACATGCTGAATCAGAAGCAGCGCTGACGTAGCAAAGATTGTATACGGCAATGACCGTGCAGATATTTTACAGCGGTTGTTTCAAACCGGAACATACGGAGTTGAGAAACCTTCCCAACATTCACAATAATTATAGCTGGGTAGAACATTCGGAACGAATAAAGTTTAATTAGTATTTGAGGGAGGTTAGGGAGTTCGAAATGTTTCAACCCTACCGGTAAAGTTATCCAGCTCATCGTCAGAGCATAATCGATTGCATCTTTCCGGATCACCGGTGGTAATAGCTTAAGGTCAGAATATCTCGTTTCATGGATCGATATAAACAATTTAATTCCTCTTGCTCTCCGTTGCATGCATTTCGGTCTACAGTATCTTGTGGTATTTCTCGTTAGTTAACAAGTGCAACAACGATAAAATCAACCTCCAGAAAGCTTTATCCTTTCGTATCCTATCTTCCACCTATTTTATTTGTTTTCTTGAAGGTATCTCCTTTCAAACTGTAAAGTGAGTTGTATTATTAAAAGCAAAGCTTCAATTTTCTGATGCAGATCCGTCGAAGGAGGAATTATAATGTTTTTCCATATTTAAATTCCCTTGCTGGGAATTTTCTGCTCTACTGTCGTTGTAACGTAATCATCGACATAAATCTATTTTCGAACAGCTCGTTTTAGTTTACACCGGAAGTTTATTCACGTGATTGAACCGAGAAACCATAGTCGGATGTTGTACTGTTTTGTTGGTCTGATAGAAATTAAATTGAGTTTTCCGTTTCAAACGATTTCATTGACAAATGCGTGTATTGAAGTATTGTGAAGTATATTAAAGGATTCTCTTATTTAATGCTGAAGTTTTTTTTTTTAACTAAGAACGACCGGACCGCATTGCTATCCTTGTGTAATGATGATTAAGGGCAGTTTTTATTTTTGCAGTTACTAGAATGATTTAGTATATAAGATAATAAGAATACAAACTATAAATATATGTTGAAATCCAAAGCGTACCACAATTATTTTGAGTAGTTTTT
>AXCM01005432.1:0-18970 GCA_000473375.1 Anopheles culicifacies | reverse complement strand
CTATACGCTTGCACTACCATCCTTTCCTTTCCGCACTGTTTCCTTTTTTTTGTTGTTGTTTTGTTTTGTTTTAAGATCACATTTTGGTCAGATTTGGGTGGGCACCTGGAGGGCCCCACAGCACGCCGCCCCGCCCAGCAGGAACATGGTTCCGGCGCCGGCCCCAACACTCGCAGTCCAACGTATCCACTAGGCCGTTGTCTGCGTGTTGGACGACTGCTGGGAACTGGGCCCACCTGAATGTCCACCACCTCCTCCTCCACCTCCACCTCCACCACCACCACCACCTCCGACAACACTGTAGCCAACGCCGCACCCGGTCACACCGACGCTGCCCGTGCTGCTACCGCTTCCACCACCACCGGCCGCACATGATTCCACCATGCCGCCACCCGGCTGGTGATGGTGCTGGTGGTGATGATGGTGATGATGGGGATGCGGGTGATGATTATGACTATTACTATTTACAACGCTGCCCGATTCGAGCGGCTGCTTGCAGATCGGCTGGGCCGTTGCATCCCCATCGATCAGCGCATGGTTGAGGACGGTGGTGGTGGTGCTGGTGGCGTGACCGCTCTCACTACTACTGCTATTATTGTTGTCCGCACTGCAGGTGTTGGAGGAGGGTAGCGGGGAGGGGCAACTGTTCGCCGCACCATTGTTCGGCGGCACGGTCGAGGAGGCGGCTGCAGCGGCGGTTAGGAGTAGCGGCGGCGAGCAGGAAGCGGTCGAGGATGTGGACGAGGACGAGCACGTGTTGGTCGTACCGGTCGAGGCCGAGGTTGTGGACGCGATCGAGGCACTACTGTCCGCCTTGCCGTCGGTGACCGCCGCCGGGGCCGTCGGGTCATCCGTCAGGCGGAGCGCAATCTCCAGATCGCGCAAGACTTCCGTTTCTTTGGATTCTATCAGATTAAATCGCCTAAAAAGAGCGTACAACACGATTTGTTAGAACGGTGGCGAATAACTGTTGTGATTGACCGGTATTTATCGACCCAAAGCTTACCTATGGAACGCGGTCAGATGCTCGAAGGTGAGGTTAAGATGCGCATGCAGCCCGAGCAGGGTGACCTCGCGGAAATGGGCCGCGTACAGGTGCGCAATCACATGAAACAGTAAACGTACGATTTTTCTAGCGATGCTCTCGAACGAACTAGGGAACTCATTGGCATATTTGGTGGGAAAGATCGACTCGTCGCTGACCGTCTTCTGCGTAAACGTCATCACGTAGTCGATGTACTGTGGGGCCGCCACCCTCGTCTTCTTGCCCTTCTCGTCGAACCAGAGGTACATCCTGAAAAATAAGAAAGCACAACTATAAGTTTGAGTGTGTTGTCACAGTTGACAGCTGTCAACTGGAAAATGTCAAACTGTTAGTACTTTGCGCAGTAGGCTAGCATACAGGCTACAATTGATCGTAGCGGAATTGATCATGGCGAAAGATACGTCACAAGATCAATGATTCATCAAAAGAAAAAAAAAATACAGAAAGATCTTGAGTTTTGAGGGCAAAATCCCACTAAAAGCAACAAGAGTTACATTCTTAGCACAAAAGATCCAGAATGGTGAGGTAAGAAGCGTACACTATTGGTATTGATCGTTGGAATGTGCACCGTCATGCAGACATCACTCGCTCTCGAACCTGAACGTATCTTACGCACGTTCGTCTTCCTCTATTACCAACATAAAAGGGACTGCACACATCATGGGAGGTCGGATCGTTTTTTTTTTCTTTTTGGGAAGAGAACACAATTGCCGAGAGTTCTCGTCGGGTCGGTCGATCAAAGAACAAACCGTCAGATGAAGGTGAGTTCCTGTTTGCTTTATCGTGCATCGTGCGGCGGGTCAAAAACTGTCTTTTTGAACAATGCGTCCCTAATAGCACTAGACGGTTCACGGCTAGGATGGGTGTCGGGTTTAAAAGGGGTCAAATCGGTTTTCCTCCAAATGTCGATACTTGGTGCATACGAAATTATGATAAGCACGTGAGAAGATATAAAATGTCCAGCAATAAAACGAAGGAGAAGACATATATTCCCCAAACCCGTGTGCGTCATACTCGATCAAACATTTCGATGAGCTTTCTACGAGATTGTAGCTTGAGGATAGGGGTCTCTCCTTCAACTGCCGCATGCATGCATGCTGCTGTTGGAAGTTAATTTATTTTCATTATAATCGTTAAATGAGCTATCGCAAAAACGTATACCCGGCGTGCGGGTTTTATGTCACTGTTTATTTGTTAACTTCGATCGACGCTGACTTCGAAGCACGAAGAAAGTTAAACGTGCGCGAGTTATTTATTGTTTCAGAACACATCCTGTTCCGGTGAGTGCGAATGTGCCGCTATACAAATAAATCTTCAATCGAGGTCTTTCTGGTGATCTGGATCTGGATCGATTTAGTACATCCGATCGAAACGGTTTATTTTTTCTTTTTTGGGCGACACATACTATTACTGATCGTCGTGATTGGGATCGACCTGAATTGAGGGGGACGAGACGTCTTCCTCAGACGAAGTTCTAACATTAGGTACCAGCAACGAGGTCGTTCATTTTAGGTCCGATCGTGCTGTGCCTTCTTAATGAGGCTAAGTAAAGCCCCTGGAATCTGACAGACAGAATCAAAACGTGACCGAACGGGACGCCATTCTACGCTGCCGAAGAAAGTTTGTCCAAGGCTTTCAAAGTGTGTACTACAAAACTCACACGAAAAAAAAGGTGCATGACATACGCGCGTGTGTCTTGTCGCCGTACAGACAGACTTGTAACCCGCCATTACAGTGCGTGCAACGATCGTTACGGCGTACCATTCGAGATATGCAAAGTGATACGGGACAGAATAAAATAAAAAAAAGATACTCCCATCGCTCTCTGCCACACACACTCACCTAGTTCCTGGGCCGGTCATGTCTGGACAGCCGGATGTAGTGCAGAATTCACTGATGGTACCGTACACGAGGTTGACGTGCTCGAACAGCGCAAGTGCTGGGGGAAAGAACAAAACAGGAAATGGATTTCGATTAGTATTCAGTTGCTTTTAAAAGACAATTAAAATAGAATGTAGTTTTGCAAAACAGAACTCCCTCCCCTATTTTGTGTGCGGTAATAAAATATGTGAAGAGAAAAAAAAGATATGATAGCGCTAGCTTGGAACACGATTTGCATAGCAAAAATGCAAAAATAAAAAGAAGCCAAATCAACCGTGGCGACCTTCGCCATCATTTATCATATCAGAAACGAGTTCGAAATGAAACGGACATCGGGAAGGGGAGAGAGAACAAAAAAGACCTACTCCTATCGAACCAGTGACACAGACACCATGCTCAAATTGGACCCGTCTGTGGTTGGATTATTTTTTTTATTCTTGCGGGCATTCTGCATATCTTCTTGTCTTGTGTTTTGTGTCTCGCGGGATAAGAAGTTTGGATTGCCGGCTACAAGCTGTTTTGGCAACGTTTTTTTTAAGTTGTTTAAATTGGAGAACAAAATCCTTCACCACCAGCGATGATGAAGGTAGCCAGCGTCTTACAACACAGTATCAAACAAACACTTGACATTTGGAATCAGCTGGTCTGGGTAGGCGATTCTACACACTACTTGGCCAAGTGTGAGTAGAGTTTGCACAATGAAGGGGTTTCTTTTTCCCGTCGTCTGTCTGGTAGAGCTAGAAGAATGAAAAACGAAGGATCATGCATAGCGAGACATGAACTGGAAAGAAAGCACCCACTAGATGAATGACAATCGAGCCCCCGGAGACAGCTCGCTAAAGATGGTAAGCCATTATTGCCAGCTGTTACAGCATTATCGCCAACTCTTTATCGCACCATTCGAACGGTGATAAGTCTACAAGAGAAAAAAAGATGGCCTCTTAATTTTAAGTACCCCTTCGGCTACCGCAACTGTTACGAATCATGCCATTTCTAGACGATTCTGTTACGTGTGCTCCGTCAGCCCATATGGGCTAGAAAATGAGGGCAGCAAAGATACCACACAGATCCATGCTTGACAGAATCCATCAAACAGCGACATCGTGTCCGGCTATATGGACCAGTGTGAGATGACGAGTTACTACACACACCCCAAAACGGTGAATCATATCATCTCCATCGCTTTGTCGGAGCAGTCACGAAAGGAGAGATAGAAAACACGAACAAAATAAAAAAAATCCTGATCTAATCGAAAAACGCAAAAGGGAAACGATGACACTACTGTCAGCTTTGCGCATCATTGTCCGGTGATGAAGGGTGTGATGTGATGGGTTTTTCTTGTTGCTGTACCAGTGTCGTCCACATCATCCTCATCTACAAGTATGGTGGGCGACACCGTGTCTGGTGATTGTTAAACCGAACCTGACGTGGGGGTCGTTGTATGATGAATGGTGATCCCGTATTGGTAGGCATGTTTTTTAATAGTTCTAGTTAGGCGATATCCGTATCGTAACATTTTACGATAATGGCGGATTTTAAATAGCTCCGGTAAAAGCTTTCGTTTGGGAGAATTGTTATAGGTTGAAGGCCCCCCGTATGACCTTCGTCAGATGTAATAGATTATGCAGGATATTTGGATGATCTCACGATTTGACAGGTGAAGCCATTTTGTACGCGATATCTTGCAAAAGAGGTCTCCTACAAAATGATGAATTAAAATGTGAACTTCCCCTAAAAAAAAACTACTATTACTTACTGTGCGATGCTAGCCATTCGTTGTAGTCGAGACCGGCAGGTAGATCCACTAATAACCGTAGGTCCGCATCTGGTAGCTTCCGCTCTAATAAACTTTCCTCGAGGTAAAGCTTTGTGTCGCCCTGATTCGAATCTCCGTCACGTTCCTTGCGTCGGGCTTTTCTGTAATGGAAAAATGAAAACAAAAAAACACATAAACAAAGAGTTAAAAACATGCTACTATGATTATCATTAACGGTGACATCTGTCAATTCCGACAGCGATTGCTTTGATCGAAACTGTCACAGAGAAAGTGTGTTCAAATCAATCAGCTCTCTTTAACCTGCAATACAATAAATCGTACCCCGTACAACTCCCATTTGATTCCGTTGCATCAGTGAATGTTCACCCATTAAGATAGACACTAATTCAAAAAAAAACTCCGTTGCTTAATTATGAAGTTCTTGAAGGCGGAAGATGACTACGCAACACGTGCCCACGATCACGTTCGCGTATGTTTGAGAAATTGAAAGTTGCACTAGGGAAGTGAATGTGATTTCGATAGCATTACGTTACGAAATGCCGTTTTCCTCTAAAAGTGAGCTCAGTTCGTAGAGTAGGGCTGTGGATAGTCGTGGCTGCATCTAAGCGATCGTAAATTAGCGTCTTCTTGCCGATCTTCGGGTCGGTTCGCACTGTCAAGAAGATTAAAAAAGCATCGAACGACGGGAATGCGTTCTGTATATTACGGAAGCGAACGGAAGGTAATGAACTGTGAATGTTCCACATTTTTGTTTTATTACTGCCCTTATCTTTCCGCGAACCCTCCCCGCTTTCAGTGATCTCGAAATCCACCCCATCAGTGAAGTTCTTTGATCTAAGATTTGACTCTGCCTTGGTCGGGTTTTGTGGCTCGTGCGAACCAGATGTTTTCCACCCGACAGATATTTGGGTCATCCCGGTCAACCAACCGTATCGGAGGGTGTTGTTCGACTTTCGAGGTAGAAGTGAAGGCGCAGTGTAACAGAAGATGCGGGTTTGAATTTTAATTCACACCATATTTTACCATCTGATTTATTTTGTGCGCACTAGGAAAATAATCATAAAGGCCAGTTTTGATTTAGCCACGCACATGTTTTGCCATTTCATCGTATCACGAAAAAAGGGCAGACACGAGACGACAAAGGCATTTCGACTGGGAAAGGCAACATTATCACCCGACTCTTCCCGGTTCGATAAACAACGAGGGGCATTTTAGGTTTGGTGTTTGGTCTAATTTGCTGATAAAGTTTCTTCAATCGAGAACAGTCGCCAAGAAAGGGGGGGAGTTCGTTTGCTCGAACTGGACGTCACGCGGACACTTCAGGTTAGGGGGATATGAACAAAACGTTTGGGGAGGAATTTAAATACGCCAGGTACTCCTGCAACGTTAGAGGTTCTTCAATAAAATTCTTCACCTGAAAAATGTCGATCGAACAGGATCAGTAGATACTAAGATTACATCACCTTCTATTTCGGCAACTTGGGAAGTTAAAGAACCAACTCCCAAAATCTACACACGACAGTTTCACTTCACTATCTTAATGGCTGTACACCATAGCCCTTTGTAACATATTTACCGGAAACATGCATGCATTGCGATATGGAAAGAAAACGGTATCAGCCGTACGTCTCCCATGTGTGATGATCATCAAACATGGATATCACTCATAAAAACACCCGAACAACACCTCCTATTTCGCCTCATATCAGGTGGGTGTACTATCACTCACACACAGGAGGAAGTACACGGTAAAGTGTTTGCGTGGGATGGGTATAGTACAGCTCCTCTTCCAACCAGCTCTTTAATCACATCATTCATCAACGCGTGCAGCAGTTAGGAGAGCCGTTTGGCATACAACACACCATCGCACAAACAACGCCAAATTATAACGGGCACGTAATAGCAATGGCTGCGAATACTGCTGCGTACTGTTATATGGCGCGCAGCAGAGTAGAGTGTCTGTGTGCGCGCGCTCCTCTTTATCGCTGACGTATCACGAACTTCATCAGGGTTCCGTAGTCTTGCGTATTTACTCACGCGTATCATCACAATTATGAGCAACCGGGGGAGGAAATAAAAGCACTAAACAACGGGACGATCCCTCCTCCAGAGGTCAATTGAGTCTAAATGACCGTCCGGTGAGACGGAGTTCTACCGCACCACCGTTGACGATCATCGTACGATCATGACAAGTCACCCGACATACTCGTGTAAACAACGCAAGAATACGGCGCGCAAATGTGGCACGGCTTCTTGGCCAAGGTCTCACCACTCTTGGCCTCCGGAACCGCTCATCTCGTCGTTCCCTACCCTTCACGGCGATTGTTTTGATGATGTTGATGAGCTCTGGTTTGGTTGCGGTGGTGAAAAATAGCAACTCTTCCCAATTGATTGAGGAAGTGCGTTGTGGGCACGTCCACTTTATTATTCCCCGGGATTGAATGAAGGATGCGTACGGTTTGCGAATAATGGTCCGGTCACACTGTAAACAACATCCAGTGGGGGTGAGATTGTTTGTGCTGTTAAATCGTTGAGTACACGTGAGTACATTTGCCACAAGTCGTTAAGCATTCCGGAGAAGGATGTAGTGGATATAACTCTCGCAGCAGGAATTCCAAGTTCAAGGTCCGGCAAAGAGCTTCCCTTTCATTGCGTTTAGTTACTTCTAAATGTCAAATCCTCATCTTGCAATAGTTTTACCGTTGCCAACCGTTTTAATATATCCCTTCACTCACGACGGTTCCGTTTTATGACCGGTGCCTTAACATATGGTTAATTATTACCCTTGGGGAGACACCTGAAATAGCTTGGGCAAGTAAATATGAAAACACAGTCACACACGACGATCAGGACATGGAAAGTATGGCTCACAGTTGGCATCAAACATTCTGTGTTCCTTCCGAGGTGTTTTTTTTTTTAAATTTAGGGGATATCTAAAAGGCAACATCCCTTCAGATATTCATTTCTAAGGCAAAGGGACTTTAATTGGGGAATTATAATGAAACGAACATTAAGAATTTGGATCTGCACCAATAAAACAACGGTGAGTTGCTAGTTGCTTAATCAATTACGGACAGAAAGGCGCATATGAATGAAATGTCACCCAGGACAGAACTTACGTCGGACAGAAGAAGATGTTGAGAGATTCCTGAGCATAGCGCACGAGTGATCCGAGTGCGTCAGTCAGCTTTGCCGGTACGATGCCTACCTGCCACATAGGCTTCCGCAGGTACAGTATACACTCGATCAGGCCCAGCTTGGAAGGTGACGAACGTTCGTACACACTTTTCATTGGCACTTTGGTGAGTTACCGCGCACGGCAGGAACGGAGTTGGTTCCTTCCGGGGGGGTGGATTTCTTTTTTCTTGAGACTAGAGAACTTTTGCACGAATACCGTTGAGGTTACACAGTAGTTACACTATATCTCGTAGGACAACACCACGAATGTATCACAGACGTAAACTGTATGGCGGGTCCAATACCCAAATTACCCCTGAAAAACGTTTGGGGTTTCTCTGCTTTGCTTGACACTTGATATTATCGCTGAATGTACTTGCGTCGCCTGGACGACTTGAACGCCGTTGACGTCCGATGATGTAGTGTGTACTCGCAGTGGAAGAATTGCTGGTTCCTCATCGGATGGATCATGCTTGCACTGCTACCGGAACAAAACATCAACCGTGCACAAACATTGTCGCGCACCCGGGCGCATTAATATCGAGCTGGTCGCACTTTTGACACCAAATACGATTCTGCCTCGTCGGTAACAAAATATCAATATGTTAAAAGCGACCCCGAAAATAGCAAAACAAATATGGTTTTCTTTTAAAATCGGCTTCACTCCGTGTGTGAAAAGGTGTTGCTGCCCCTGTGGGGGACTCGGGCTAGTTCCTTCGCTCACGGTATCGAATCGTCAACTGATAACGCTGGTTGGGCGCAAGACCCCATCGCAGCTGTGTTTGCGATGTCGCGAATGTTGCCCTGTCACGTTGCGATAAGCATCGAACCACTTCGCGGAGTATCCCCGCAAAACGCTACGGACCGAGTGGAGCGCAGATGACGCACGGGTGTTTTGTGTTGCTCCAGCATAACCGGGAGCGCGCACACAAGCGTGTTGTTTCTGGCGGGCGCATGTGTTAGTTGGGAGTTTCGTTCGGGTTTCGTTCGATCCAACTCCTTCCGCTAAACCCTAACGCTACCTCCAGTGGTGGACAGATCAGGTGACTATCACGCTATCGGCCATTTTTGGTCACAGGGAGCTCAAGAAGAGGTCGCGCAAAAAATCCCCCCTCTTTGTAGGATACGAAAGCTTATCTTTTCGGGATCAAATGGAAAGGGGGGGAGTCTTTTTTTAGAATGTGTTTGCCACACCAATCGATGCGTAATAGATTAGAGATAAAGCGGGGCACTTTGTGATAGGGAAGCCGTGGAGAAGTGGTAGGCTTACTGGCGCGATCCACCAGAAAAGCCGATGACATTTTCTGCGACGTCGTAAAACCCATTCCACACCCACTTTTTTTTTCGCGCCCAAGAGTGGCTCTGAGACTTGAGTGTGTATGGGGGGTTTGTGTGAGGATGTTTGTTTAAGCCTGAGATAAGCCACTCCACGCACATGTGTGATTCACACTGCAAATAGCAAGGGTGCGTTACCGCGCTTGTAGTAAGAGCCGTCGCAAACAAATCCCAAAATTTCATCAGTTTGGTTGAATTAAATAAACAAATAGAGCGTGTTTGACCAACAAGTTTTGCCACATTGGAAGAATGGAACATGTCCATATTGCAAACTTTAAAGATGGAGCGAATATCTGGAGGTATTTCTGTAAGCTAGTGGATCAGTTAATATGATAAGCCTTACATATATTTATTTATGTTTCAGTACACAAAATGTCAAGTAGGACAGTCAGCAGCTGCAGCTACTGTCACATTTGGAAGGAAAGTAAGTAGTAAAACCTACATTCCATTATCCCGGTGCACGTGCACCACATGGGGATCAAACATTGAGGCTAACGATCCGTTCCCACGCCATCGTACGCCATGGAGTACGAGAGGATGCCGCTGCTGGACAGTAGCCAACTGGCTGACCTTGTGCAAATCTAGGATAGTAAGGGACACTACTGTGTGGTGCACGTATTCCACTGAATTCCCACGTGTAGTATAAGGCGTATGGTGAGGCTTCAATAATTCATATCCTTATCCAGTTCCACCGCAGCCGATAGGTTTGGTTTGCTCCGGCACGAAAACAAGCACAAGGTCAGGTCGTGTTCTGGCAGGGGTGGAGGTGTTTGAACTGTTATTGCTCTCATTCTGAGCTACTATTATCTAACGACGGTACGTAAAGGAAAGGGATTCTTCTATTTCTAATCAAAATGACCTCCACCAAGGGATAGCCCACCGAACAGCTCTAGCTGGGTGCGCCATAAATCAGTGTTAGTTATTGCAACGTCAACTGCGAATATATGAGTTGCCTGAAAAGCGATTCCAGCTTCCGTACCCTTCTGTGCGCGAAAGGTAACCCGTGCAGTTATAAAGACTTATCTCTGGAACCTTATCGCAAAAGGCAACCACCAAAACACGGAAGATATCTAGCGTGACTGTCAAATACTGTTTTATACGCAGCACTTCCGAGTGTCGTACCACCAACATTCAAGCAGCTCGCCGGTTGTAAAATAATTCGTCAATGATTTTACTGCAAATTTGTACCGCATTTGCCAAAGGACCGGAATACGCGGCCAATGAAGCAGCAAATTTCATTCCTCAATAGATTAGCACGGCTCATTAGCTGCAGACAAAGATCCGAAAGTGTGACCGGGGGGCGCACAATGTGTTCTTTGCCATCTCTGACGGTGGGGGACTTTCTCAGCTCAGACAGACACAAACATGTGAAGTTGACAGCTCCAATCAACAGGATCAATTATCCTTCATCCGTGCCGGCACGTGTACACCGATTCGGTGAACACGACGCAGGGACAAACGACACGAGCACACGGCACACCGGGCCAGACGGACAGACAGCTTTAGGCGAAGAACGTTCTCGAGACGGTATAGTCGTTGGACGTGCTGGTGTTCCGATTGAGCTTTAAGCAATCCGCCCTAGCGTTTGCTGTTTGCCTTACACTACCACATAGTAGTTTTGTCACGAAAACTTCCGATTGGTGGCTATTTTTTCTCCATTTGCAATGTTTGGCTGTTGCTTCAAGTTGTGGCACTGCAGATAAACAAATTCGCACACATATACACCGAAATTTCCCCCAAAAAGCTCATAGCGCGGGGTGGCTGAATGCTGATCGTGCTTGTACAATGCGAAAAAACAAGAACTGAGAAGAAATTCCAAAGCAAAACCGAAAATAATGTTTTATGCTCGTGGAAAATCGTTTCCAAACGAAACGATAGAGGCCTCCGCTCCATGCTTCTGTGGGGCGAACAGAACCACCCGTGAACTCATCCCACTCTCCCCAGCAAACAGCAAACAGGAAAAAAAGCACTAATGACCTTGAATTCTTGGATAGCTTTATCGTTTTTAGTTTCCGCTTGTTTTTTTTCTCTTGTGTGTGTGTGTTTGTTGGGTTCCTTCTTATTGCGCACTTATTCTTCTCTTCCAATATCTCTACAAAAATGCCTACCGGGCGTGAAAAGCATGGTAGAGTGGTTGTTTTTTTTGTCCACTGCTGAGGCTTGGGAAAACGCCATGCGGCAAAAATTTGGAACGCAGCATAATACAGCACCAATTTGTGACTTGGTTTCATAAAAACACACAACAAATGGGGGGGGTAGAGCACAAATACACACACACACACACAAACGCACAAGGCTATCGGGTCGGAAAATTCGCACCCAAACCATATGGTTGGTGAAGGCCAGCTGTTCGATTGGAAGGAACGTGTCCGCAAGAATTTTAGCTCAACTTACACAATTGTATTTTTTTTTCACCAAAAACTCATCTTAAAACAAGGGTATTGAACCCTTGTTTTGAGGTTTTTATTTCGCCATTAATAATTCCAACCAATAAGCCACAGTTTGATGTGAAATTCTAACTGCTTTCGAATTAATGACAGCTAATAAATAGCGAAAATGGTTGCAGTGCTGATTTATTTTCGGCCTCTTGTTAGCCAAGGGAGTAAACACTCAAGGAAGGCTTGCTTTTGGGGCACTCGACCACATCACACATCTCGAAGAAAAAAAAAAGAATCGAATAAAACACGCATAATCTCACTGGGCTAAGCGGAAAAGCTCTACACCGTTACCTTCTGCGCAGAACAGAAGCACGACACGACTGATCATACTTCCGTTCCGGTGGGAGGCGCAGTAATAAAAAAGAAATTTTTATTTCCCCCATTCACAAGGTTGAAGAACCTTCAGCGGAAACAAAAGGGAACCCATCTGGTACCACCAGTACAGTACAAAAAGAGGAAACGGTTAAAAACGTCGAGAGTTAGTACCGAAGAAGCTCATCTTTTCTTGCTCTAGGTGGAAAACGGCAGACAGTCCAGCAAGAACATTTTACGTTCGGTGAAATGGTGCTATATCAGTGGCGGAAAAAGATGATTGTCCTACTGAAGAAGTAAAAAAGATCCCACCCCGCCTAATTGGACCTGCTCTTTAAGCCCCGGTTATTCTTCTCCAGTTTTACGTCGCAAAAATGTTTAATGCCTTTGTACGGTACAGGCTGCTATTTTGCGATGATATTTGGCTTCTCCATGTTCTCTTTGTACTGTAAAATCCGAAAAATACATCCTTACGTTCCACCACCACTGGGGGAAAGGTCGATAAAGGTGGTTTTGTTTTTCCGCATCTTCAAACAGACGCCCGAAAGGTCACCCCACCCATTCTCCGGGATGACATACCGCGGAGTAATAAATAAAAAAAAAAGCCGTATAATGTCTTTGTTATTAATCCTGTGCCGGTGTTTCGATTATTCGCATCGGAAGCAATACAATGAAAGGTAAATTTATCGGAAATAAAATGTACAACAATAAAAACCATAACGTACGGGGGGCCGCTTTTCGGTCACGTTGATCATTTGTCTCGGGGAAATGATACCGTTCCGGTGATAAATTAAACTAACTGGATAATGATGAGATTTCTTTGGGGGCGGAGGTCTTTCCCATATTGGGGGTTTGGAAAATGTGTGCCCTCTTTTTCTGTATCGCACGTTTCGCTTACCACAGCAAATCAGCACAGCACGGTAGCAACTTTGAGAAGTTTTTGTGTTTTTTTCTCATGAGAAAAGGTTTTCCAAAAGGTAACCATTAAACTATTCGGCTATTCAACGGCATCCCTTGTGTGTGAGTGTATGTGTGTGCCCAGAATTGTTCTTTCGTGTGACCACCAACTATTCGCATTGGGTGCGTGCGTGTGACGCTTGCCAAAGGTGAACAGTAATTTCGTCACTTGCTTACTTGCCTGAGTCACTGCAGAGTGGAACAAATAAAACAATTGCAGATACTACCCAAGCACGCAATATATGCTTCGAAGGTCAATGTTTTAATGAGGAAATATTAAGCTTTGGCAATTTGCTATTCCACCAATATGTGACTGAATGTTCTACTAAGAAGTGGCAAGAGTTTGTTGCTACCTAAAGATGACATCAATCTATTCCATAAATCATCCATTTGAATGTCAGTCACCATTTTCTGATGACACTCACATGTTTAAGGTCACTCCAGAAGGGTGTAAAATCGTACACGTATCCCCCCCCTCCCCCTCCCAACAAGCAGACTTTACGAACTACTTTCTCTAATGGTCTAACACCAGATTAATATTCATTGAACACAGTCACATGAGTCACAGGTTGGCACCGCTACACCACTTCAACAAATCAAGTGAATGATCTAAATGGGGATTCCCTCCTCGCTTATGATTGGTGCGTTTCGGTGGTGACAAGCCTCCTACTACTGCTTTCCATACATCTTGTGATGACTCATCTTCCGAGTGACGAATCATCTGCCCGATTCGTTTATCCGCTCCAGTGAAGCTTCAAGCAAACACAGGTAAAGTTCAAGTGAACGGGCCTCCCCTAAGGATCCTTCACCACTTTGTCGTCACATAATGGAAGAGGTCGCAATTAATAGGAGGCGAGCGAGAAGGAAAAAAACAATTCCCCCTAACAATGAGACACTTGTACCACCCCAACAGCAGTAAGTGTCCAACGGGTTTACTTCTCTTCAGCTCACTTTCACGTGCGTGTGCGCTATTTTTTTGTTTTGGTGGGTTCGCACATTTAGTCAGCTTTCACGCATGTACTCACACACACACCCACCGTCACACTACGGTCGGTTTGGCTTACTTTCGCCGTTTTAACTTCACATTGATCGTGCTTTGCTGGGTGGTGGCGGTGGTTTTGAATGATTGTTGTGGACAAACACCACACACCACGCATTACTGCCAAAATCCGGGTTTCAAAAAGATTCCGGGTGCTACATGGTACCTAAATGACTCATCCACTCATTGGAGGGTTGTTGGATGGGGTGATAACTCTACATCAGATCTATCTTAGCTCTCTTATTCTAGAAGGCAGAATCGTATTGGTCTCAAAACGGTTGCTTTAGTTTTAATTTTCACTTATAAATTCACTTTTCGCTATCAATTTAATTCACTTCACCGAAACCGTAAGCAAACACTCGCTTTTTAACACCTGTTCGCACGCACGCGCTCGCTTGTGTGTGTTTGGTTAATCGAGGAAAGAAATAACAAACTTTCTCAATGATTTATCAATACATCGTTTTTCACTTTTCCCAATTTCCCGGTTTCACAATCAAATAAAAAAAAAACCCCAAAATACCGTTACCGTCACAAACACTCGTTAAACACGCGGCCACACGGCTTTGCTACGCGGCTGATGTACTTTCTCAACACCCCGTAAATCGAATAATTCGTCGTTTACCACTGCAATGCAGCAAGGGTGACTTTTTAGAATCAACAACAACCCCGTGCACTCACACAAACAACACACGCGGGGTCACAAATTGTGACACAAACTCGGTGGACCCCCTGTTTCTCCGGGGTTATGGTGCCTCCGGTTTTATTTGGCACCCCGACACTTCCGGCTACTTTGGTGCGATATTTTAAACGCACCGCGGTAAATCAGCTGACACAAACTGAAACTTTCCTGGGACCGTGGGGGCAACATCGAAACGTACCAGTAACCGCAACCAGCGGGCACACACAACATCCGTGTCCGCGAATAGTGCTAGTACACACCCGGGAAGTATTCATTCGCAACTGGGAGAGAGAGAGTGCGAGCGAGCGAACAAACGCCGATACGAACTCACGCCACACAAACACTAGGGGGGTCTGTGCAGGGTGGCTCAATTATCCGCAAGTGAACACGTGTAGGGGTATACGACGACGGCATGGGGTGGTTTGTTTTGTTTTGTTTGCGGCAAATCTTCAAGCAAAGGGGTGAGCTCTCATCCGGCTGCGTGTGTTCATTCACTTGCGTCTCACCGGTGGTGAGAAGTGAGCGGCACCAAAGTGTGAGAAGGTAAGAGAGTAAACCGTGGTGAGCTTTTTTGAATTTATTGAGCAAAACTAAAAAGCTCTTACCCCCAAAACAAGGGGGTTGTTGTTGGTGGTTGGTGTCTCTCTCACCTTTTTTTCTCACAGCTTCTCAGCGGATAACCCCACTGCGGAGAATATTTCGTAAGAATGATGATTGTTTGGATTTGTTTTATGCTATCAATGTACTAAATCGTGGCGATGTTTCGCAACAAACGTAAAAAAGTAAAATAAAATAACGATGGAGACGCATGGTGCCGGGTAAATGATTTCGACAATTCTTCGGAGAATTCTTCTATACAAGTGCTACTCTCAGAGTTGAAGGTTAAATGTTTTGTTTTTCTCTCCAAATAAATAGTCTCGAGCACCCGCTCGACAAATGCCTCAAAACTAAACATTTTTCATAGTTGTTTGACAAGACTAGCTCACGGTTTCAACATTCTAGAAAGGTAAACAAGACACAGCATTATAGACCCACCATGTTTTGGGAGGCTTTTCCTTGAACAGATGAAGGTCCCTATTTCTCTTATTGTATATTCATAAATACCATCATCATCTGCATAGTAAAATTGTGCTCCGTTTAGTTTGTCCAATAGAGCTGCTACTCCAAGTTAAACGATGCAGAATATGTACCAGTCGTGAATGCACCTTCACGTTACGTCTAAGAATCCAGGAAGAATTGTCAACTTACCTAAAAGTAGAAAAAAGTAGAAAAAAATCCATTAATACTTTGTGTTATTCGATTGTACAACCGTTAAAGAAACAAAGTTGAAAAAACGTAAACGTAAACCAAGCATTCATAATTCTTTATGATATGAGCGATCAGCGACACTCCATGATGACATTACTAAAGGCTGGTCCGCACATTACAGCCAGCTAACGGAATCGAACACCCGATAGACACGTACAAAACATATTTCCTAATTTGTAAAGTAACGCCCGACTGCTGTCGCCAAAACGTTCGAACATACATTGAGACCAGGCCGGCAACTGGAAATTAAACCGACAAAGTCGTACACAACAGCAGCGCCTGGAGCAATGACTACCCACGGAGAAATAACCACACCACCAATGTAACATTGTTGTTTGGAAGGGTGAAGGAGGCGGAGATGTCGTTCGTTAACTTCCCTCGATTGGAAGTAATGTGCCGCAGTGACACTTCTCCCCCGACACGCTCCCTTTCGCTTACTCGCCTCGCTTTATTCGTGGAATAAAACTTTTCCTAGGAAAAATAATGTAATGTACAGTCACAGTATTGTCAAGGACAGAAACCGAAACGAATCTAAACAGAAAACGATTAGTCAAACGCAAAAATGCTTACTTCTAGCCAAGACGCTTTTCTCCGATCGGGATCCATTTCAATGGGAAGCAGACGGTTTTGAAGAACAGTTTCATGAACGTGATTATGGTGACGGGTTTGGTGGTTTGCAATTCTGCCATCGTGCCCAGAAACAAAACATCCCGCAATGAACCGCACTGAAAGTTCCAAGCTTATTCTATCCGAAGGTTTTACCAGTGGCGGCTCATTGTTCGTTGAGTTAAAGAACCTAAAACATGAATCACTTTCACCTGGACGTAAGGTGAAATAAGAACAACCCGCAATTATTGTACGTCACAGCGCTACGGTGCTGAATCCAAAAGGTCAAAGAGAGGACAAAAAAGTACTTTTTCCGAAATGTCGGATGCAGTGAGACGTTTTAGCTGATGAGAAACAATAGAAAATATCTGCTTGTCAGTAAATGTCAAACTGTCAACCGTGTCAAACTTGACTGACCTGTCAAATGGTTTGACGTTCTTTCTACTTAGTTTCATAACTGTTGTAGGGTTTTGTTTTATTAAATGCGTTTTTTCTGTGTTTGTGTTGTTGCAAGATTAATTAACCGAAATCCATCTGTCACAAAAGTTTGGCCAAGGTACATTTATCACACACTCATTATTTTGTGTCTCAACCACAAAGTCATATCGTTATTCATTGCGTTGGGAACTATTCAGGCGGTACACGGTACACTGCCGGCGACAGCCGGTAATTGTACTTCGATGTTACGGTTGCGCTCGATTTGCATAATGTCGACATGAACCATGACCGACGACGTTGGTTCGTGCATGGCATTACCATCGTCGTTCGTCCTACAGCAGTGCGCTTCTCTATTTCCTAATGTTCTTTGAATTTAACGTTTCGTGACGATGGATGAATGGTGCATGGGGGGAAAAGAACTACATTGAGGATTGATGGAATGTACTCCGGCACTGGACGGTGTCGGTAGAAAGGGAAGTAAAGGCGCAATTAAACTTTCAAATCGGACCAATCTAAATAAAACTTGCCGGAGAGTTCTGTTTGCCGCATGCCAACCGAGCGGTAGCCCGATGACCACCGGCCGCTTTGCTGAAGCACGAAATGCGGACCAAGAGACGGAGAACCAGAGGTCTTATGGTTTACTGTACGGACTGGCGGGAGTGCATGCCCCATTTCAACGTAAATACTTGCCGTACAAACACCTGATCGAGGTCGGAGGCAAATTGGGACTGTTTACATGTGATTAGATTTTTGGAACCACTAGGTTTGCCACCGCCGGGTAGAAAGTTCTACCATTTCAAGCAGGCAAGTAAGAATTGTTCTTGAGGAGTTTAAGAATGGAATGAGACCGCTACCGGAAAGTGGGTTTCTGGGGCGAATAATCGACTGGACGATAGGTGTACAATTGGGTGCAAATGCTAGAATAAATAACTCATAGGTAACTTACTGATGGGTATCAGTAGTGGTTGGACGGAAAGTTCCCTTAATTTTAATGATCTTGAGTTCGCACCGTATGCGTCACTCTAGCTAGTGAAACTCAACACTTCAACAAAAACTGATACCAAAACTTAGACACACACACAAACTGCTGCCCCTTTCTGACCGTCGTCTGAACAAGCAAAGAAAGTCAAAGAACCACAAAAAAATAGTACAAACACAACTCTCGAAAAACTAAGTCAGATTCGGAAAGCGAAAGAGAGAACGACGAACTTCATTGCGGGGATGAAACGAACGAGGTTATGCAAACGCACTGTCACAAACGGTACAAGTCCGATGTTTGAAGCAGCTTTGTTGTTTCACGGGCAGTGGGAAGTGAGAAGTTAAGCTGCGTGGTTTTTGTCGAGCGTGGCAGTGATGTTTTCCGAGCGATGACGTGCCATCATCCCAGAGCAGAGTTTCTGCTCGGCTGTTGCATCACCACCGAAAGATATCGGATAGCCACAACGGAATGGCGTCTTTTCGCCGTCTGTTGAGTCTTAATAAAACAGACACACACAATCGTTTTTCGAGGGTGATGAATTGTTTTCTTATGGGCGGAAGAGTACCAGTAGAATGTGAATTTTCACCACTTCCAAGGATGGTGGACAGTTTTTGCAGGATGCCGAACATCGCAGCCATCAAGGCGCTTTTTGTTCTTCAATCGAACGGTTCGGGAGACAAACAATCGAGCGCTTGGTGAGTAACAGAGGTAGTAGTAGTAGCAAACCAACATGAAGTGATGTCAGCACGAGCTGAATATTGGGAACGCATTTTCCACTCGCATTAGCTCAGACAGGTGGACGTCACCTCAAAGACTCAATCAAACAAAAGCAGCTTAAGTCCACAACACGCCGTTTTCTCCCGTTTGCAGGGTGATCGTATTGCCTCACCCCGGGCGCAGCAGTGTGTCATGACCGAAAAAGGGAACTTCAATGTCGTCCCAATTGACTTCTGGTCAGCTCGGTGAGACAACATTGCCACTTGGTGAGATCAATTCGAA
>AXCM01005431.1:0-18376 GCA_000473375.1 Anopheles culicifacies | reverse complement strand
ACGAAGCATTATTGAAGTACTGATTAAATACTATCTCCAATGCTCCCGTTGGAATCTACCTAAAGACTAAAGAGGCAAAATATGTTAAAAAGTTATTTTTAACATTCAGTTTCATGTTAGTTTCTAAGGACTATATTGCAGATATCCAGATATCTCAGACATCCCACCTTAGTTACATATTGTAGAATAGCGCTGTTTTTCAACATTATAATGCACACCGTAATGACAGATCTTATTCAGAGGACCATTGAATTGTAGTTAGAAGTACACGGTTGGAGTTTCATTTTGTGACGACTATTCACTCACAGAGAACAACTATATTGAAAACCTGAAATGCTAGATGCTCCCGTTGGATCTACCACCTGTGGGCGAAATACGTGGAGAGATCCGTTTTTTCAGACTATTTCCAACTCGCATTTTAACAGGAAGTCTCCTGTTGAGTGAGCATGTTTCTTAAGAGTACATTAAGGTTATTGATTAGTTAACAATCCCATCCATAGTACCATATTGACGAATAAGCATTTCAACGAAATATGGCAAACACTTTTGGCAGTTAAGTCTTTTGAATTGATAGGAAGAATTATAGAAATCAATAATTTTAGGCAGAAGAACAAGAGTATATTTCGACGACGATATATGTCGAAATAAGCCTACAAAAGACTATAAGACTGAATTTACAGCCTAAGACACAAATATGTTCAGAGAACTAGAACACACAGTTTTAACTTTTAACACACAGTTTCACAGGACGTCCTCGTGCTGACTATTTAATGTTCCAAAAATTATATTACAGACATGAACAATTAAGCAACTTCACCCAGAATACTGCCACAACTCAACGAGATACTGCTAACTTTCACAGCAGTTCTATAATTAGATTCTGAGTTGTTATTGAGGCAATTAAATTGAAATGTTGGTAGAAAACTGTGGGAGATTAATTGTAGTCCTCAATCTGTCCTCTATGACCTATATGATATATGCTCAGCTTGAATGTTAGATTATATTTTAAGTAGAAATTTGACAAGAACCTGGTCTAAAGAATGCCTTAAAGCCGTTTTTTCACTGTTTTCAACCTTCTAGAGAACCATATTAATTATATAAATAATACATTAATTCCTATTATACTTGTAACTCGATCGTTTTAGAAATTAAGTTTAATAAGTCTGGTCCAGTCTCATCACTTGATTCTAAACCATATATCTTATTTAAATATTCATTCTAATATACATGACATTACTTAAAAAAAATTTATAAAAACCCGAGAACCGACATTGTCTCACAAACTCAACATCTCGTTCTATACAAAAAGATTATAAACTTTATGATTTGAGCTACAACAGCGAATGACATTGCATCCAGTCTCACAAGAAAGAGAACCATTTCATTGCTGAATGTAAAAAATAATTTATGATCTTCCACCGAATCCTCTCAGTAATATTCAATCGTGCTGTGGCATAACATTACTGCTCCAGTAACGCAAACCCGCACCCCATTTGACACCGGTCACCCAGAAAGAAAAGAACTCCATTTACAGCTTTTGATTTTCTACCTTTCGTTCGTGTTCCCGTTTCCATCACGGCACAACGCCTCGATCAGCATAAGCAACGGCTACGGCAGAGCGGAAGTGGAACGAATTCGAGCAAACGTAACAAAAAGAAAACCCATCGCAAAAGCTACCGTCACAGCAGCCGGTCCCCGAAATAATCCTTTGATATGATCTATGTTAACAATTTTTAACAAATGTTGCGAACACAGGCACATACTTAATCCTATCCGTTATTCATGCTTAGACGTAACGGGAACGGGGCGTTCGTATAGGCCCTGTTCGTGAAGAAACCGAAAAGTGTCTCCGTGTCGAATCCGACGGCAAAACCGACCATTCGGTGCGCTGTGGAAATGGCACAATAAATACATCAAAATTTATATCCTTGAAATGTGATTTAATAAGGATTTGTGCGTTACGCATGTTACAAGCGCAAAACAATCATAATTTATAAGGAAAAACATAAAGGCGACTCGAGTCGACTGCTTTTTTGGGCGCTCGCTGTGCTTCTTCGAGCACACGGTGAGGATTGGGGGATTTTTCATATTTCATCCCTCACCTACCCCGTGCCGTGGATTGGGCCGTGGCCATAACACCGTAAGATCTCCTTCCAGTAGCGAAATCTCTTTACGAACATCCAAATCCATTATTATCGACAAACAAAAAATATTCCACTGGCAGCAGGAAGATAGAAGGCGAAATCCCTGACTAAGACCATTTCCTGTGCCGTGGAAAGCCCTGTCCATGGTGTCGTTTCTGTTCCGAGTGCGGTCCGTGGTCTCCTTCTCCACCCCGGGGAACCCATCATGAAAAATGTCACCTTTTTTTTGGTTCAACTTCCTCTCGAGCACTTTCATACCTTTTCTTTTTTTGTTTAGTTCGCATTTCTGGAAATGCGTTACCTAACTGGGCGACTAGGCACCGGTTTCGGGACGGTGGCCTCTGGGTGTATCAACTGCGTGGAAGTGGGTCGTGTGGCCTAAGGATGAAGCTTAAAATAAAAGGACACATTTCAGAGTCGTAAGTTAATTCGAAAAGAAAGGCAAACATTCGGAATCGAAATCCTGGCCGGCCTCCCGGAGTGCGTCTCACTCGTGGGAGAATTCCCGTACAGTAGTCCTGACCTTTGGGTGGAAACGGAATAAAAAAAAAACATCAAGGCGAGGAATAGGAAATAAATCTTTGTGTTTGATTTAGAGATATTTAACAATGCTTTATTGGGTTATCGTAGAATGGACACATCCCGTACTCGTACACTCGGTGGCATGATCGGTGGCCCCGGTGATTACGGGAAGAATGTTGATAAAGTACTCCAAATGACCACTTTGGAATCTATTTTATTTTATTTACTTTTTTTCGCCTTCGCCTCACCACCACCAGTGGGACGTTCCCATTCAGAATTCGGGACCATCCATTCAGTGTGGTTCTTCCTTTCTTTTCCACCAGCTACCAGCCCGACTGTCAACCGAAACACAATACGAACAAACAAACAAATGAAGGAAGCGAAAAAAAAACGCATCGGCTACCGGGCTGGAATTGATTAATGGTGTATTAATTCGGAAAGTTGCCTTTATGCCATCTTAAATGGGTGACCATGAATATTCTTTTATTTCACCTCGAGGTACGGTGCGTTGAGGCCCACCCACCCACGCACGCCCGGCACTGGAAGATCCTGGGTGCTGGACGGAATGTTTCGCCTTCGAGGAGCCTGCTGCTGGTGCTGGTTCCCTGTTTTTTTTCCGGGTGATAAAGTATTTTACAAATGTTTTTTTTTCCCGAATCGAACGCCGGTGTGCTCTCGCTTGGGTGGCAGCTGGTCCGTCGGCCGGGGGTTTAATCGATGTGGACCCGTTCGAGCCGTTTGCTATTGATAAAATAGGATGGCTTTATTTTGGGCTGGAAGTTTTAACACGCTTTGTATGGTTCGTGTTTACTGATGTTGTCATGAATTTTTTATTCTCCCGTACGCTTGCTAATCCGGGGCTTGTTTTTTTCTTATTCAAAGTAAAGCAATGCAGTGAATAGAGGTGATAAAGTGACATATTATGTACAGGCATAAGAGCCATGTGTGGATATTTTCGTTATTTTACCTGAAGAATTTGAAGAGGGAATTGAGTTTTGAGAACCTTCTACATATAGTGGTCTAAAACCACTCACTACGTCTAAAGGTAAAGAGATAGTTCTATGAATAATCTATTTAATAGCACATCATTTGATCTAATCGCATCATTGGTCAGCAGGCTTCTCAAAACAAAGGACCAAAAACCTGAACATATCAGAATTGAAGTTCAAAAGAATTAATTGCTATAAACAATAATCAAATTGAACTTTAATAAGATCAATATTTAAACTTCCTGACTCCGAATTTCAACCAACTTCTGACTTGAGCGAGAATGCAGTAATGAAGAATAAGCATTAGTTGGAACTCCAAAGATCCAATTGCAATTGTTTTTACTTAAATTTGAATTAGATGTATAAAACACAGGAATTGGAACTTCTTCTAGTAACTCTTCAAAGCTATTCAATATTTGGAGTATGATAAATGTTACACATTATAGCATGTCCCACGTCTAAGTCTATCGGACACGTTCGCAATATCTGACGACTAACATCTCAAGGATTCCAAATCCTCACTGTTCTCTATCGAAGAATTCTTAAAAGGAGTAAGATTTAATGGACTTCTCCTAAAACGTAGCATACTGGGAGAAATTTCAACAAAGTTAGAGTGGATTATTTTACAAGAAGATTTACATTTCCAATGTCAAAGTGACGCAACTGACTCATGAGGCATACGTTAACGACTACTGAATTACTTACATTACTTCACAATATTCCTCAAATTCCACCATCAGCTCTTCAACTCTCAAAGTACTGGAGTAATTCTTGAGCGTTTGGACTAACACACCGAAGACTTTGGATCAATTCTCGTCTGATTATCCTCCAGTTCCAATTATTCGCAAAACACCCACATTTATATCTTGAGGATTTTCAGACAAGATTTCATCCCCAAAGTATTGTACCAATCTTTAATTAAATAAATTACGCATTTACGTCTTCAGATTACTTACGTTCACTATCACTACAGAATTATCAACAAAAGTAAATAAACAATAACAAAACTATCTCAAAGGTGTACTAAAAATGAATTGTCCTCATTTTTCTTCACACAAACCTGAGCAGGCATTACGCTCGGGAAAGAAAACAACAGGCAGTTGGTCTCCACGACCAACTGAATATTAATCATTCCATTTCTTATCCGCCAAATATGTATTCCTGCCGCATCGAGCATAATCGTCATCGGATTGTTTACGATCAGCACTTGATTAGTGTATTAATGCCAAACAGTAACGTTTAACTCATGCACCAACCGAAGGACGGGCACACACACCCTTGGGGCCACATCGTGGACTCGTGGACTTAATGAAATGGGCCTACATTCCGATCTCGCTCCCGGGACGTCGCTTCATTTCAGGCGATGTGTAGGGGACGAAATTGAAACAAACCCCTAGCTCTCCACTACACGGCTTTTAGCGTGGATGAAGACAGGACATTACACTGGCACATAGCCCATAAGTACAGCACCGATGGCAAGAATGTTATGAATGTGAGCTAGGATATGATATGTTCTCTTGAGGGGGTAACAATACTCCCTGCGTGGTCACCATCACGCCGTGTCCTAGTGGTGCAGGGCGGTCTCTATCAACAGTAAATGAAGATAGTGCTACAGTTATTGTGCAGCTATGTTGAGGGGTCGTACAGGTCGTACAGAACGTTGGTTGCGATATCAGGCGTTGGTCGATGGGATATCCACAGTTAATCGTCTTCATTTCATCGATATATTTACTTTGCCTTCTTTTCAACTTGATTGATCTGGGATTGGAAGCACTATGGATGAAGATGATGAGGTTTCTGACGAGTTATTTCTGAGATCTAACGATTTTTTTTTTTTGAGGAAAATTGAGCGCAACATGGTAAGGTTCTTTATAATTTTGATTGGTTTCGAATTCTCTGATAAAATAATGTCTATTCCAAGATATCTTCATCAGGGGCGGCCCGGTGGGAGAGTGGTTCGGCGCTGGGCCTTCACACCACAGACCGGGGTTCAAATCCCATTCGGACCGTCCCCCCGTAGCATGGACTGACTGACCTGCTACGTGGTAAATTAAGTCTAATACGGCCAGGCCGTGATACAAGAACAAAAAAAAAAAAAAAAGATATCTTCATCATTTTCCAATTCCTCAAGATTCTCCAATATTTTTCATTTGAAATTTTCTTTTCCTTTTAGTCTAAAATTACAATATCTCCCATGTCAGAAGTTTGTCACATAAATAACACCACTGTGATATTCAAAACATTTGTTAGCAAAAACAGAAGCACGTTCGCTTCCCTCAAGAGCTGCACCTTCCGAACATTTGGAATTCATCAACTCCATCGTACCATCGAACAAACACCGTCACCGCAAGGGCCACCCCACAAAAACCGGAAGACCACAGCTCGCAATGGTGCTCCGATTCGTCCTACGGAACTAACAAAGTGCCCCCAACTTGTGCAGCGCTGGTTGCATTAGATCAATGTTTGCAATACCCCCAACTCCAGCCACCAGTAACCTCCACAACCCCAGAGCGGGACGGCACCAGTCAATACGTACCCACCCCTTTAGGAAGAGCATCAGGAGAATACAATTGTGAAGCTTTCCTATTTGTTTCACATCTCAACGACTGGTAAGACTTTGGGAGTTTTGTCCTGCCAATCGACATTGACATCGATTGCGACCATTTCCACTCCAGCACCAGCTCGCTTCCTCGATGAGTCGCTTCATCGATCTTCCATCTTTTTTTTTTTTACTTTTGCCACACAGAGATCCAATTCCTAAGTCCCATCAGGCCCCATCTCCTGTGCTGAATGTGCTCTGGTCGGCAAGAGTTTAGGGCGCCATCATCCTTGAGTGCGCGCCCGGCGATGCAGTCACATTTTGCCCTCTTTGTCGTACGTGGTCGTTAGTTCATTTGCTCGTGTACCGGTTGCCCTTCCACCAGCCTCCCCGTGTGCCACCGACCGAGTACGGGAGCAGGGAGCAAATATTCCGTTCACATATAACCTATAATGTTTGTTCATACATACAGTTTGAGATGAACATGAAAACTACAGCAACACTATAACATTATGTGCACTCAGGGGTAGTATATTTGTTGCCGAAGCTTCACCCGGTAGCGAAACGTACAGCGAGCCGCAGGGAAGCTCCAAATCAAAACTCCTCCCCTCGTGTCCCTGTCCCGGGACATTCTATGTACGCTAGGAGGAGACACATGTACATTTTTGCTACTTTTGCTTCTGCGTTTTTAGCTCCCGGTTTGCGAGGGGTGGGTGGCAATGCTAGCGAGTGAGACAAGACCCGGAGCACATCCATCGACCCTCTGCCGGGTTTAGTCTTACGCGTGTAGCAAAATGGATGCAGCAAGGGATGAGTTCCATCGACCCCTTCGGGGATACGGGTGTACGCTTCGTAGACACTACGACCTGAACTACGTCGGTGAAGTCAGAGCTTCAGCAGAGCACAAGAAGAAACAGACACACAGGGGTGTGGGGTGTTGGGTACTAAACCATGCTTTTAGCCGTGCTTGTGCTCATCCACCGAGCGAGCATTTTACCACCGCTGGAGATTCAGTTGGAGTGTATTAAAAGTGGTGTGCGAAAAAAAAACCCCTCTCGGTAGCACACTGGTCAGGAGTATCGCGTTACAATCACAAAACTTTTGTGCTTCGATTCATTTGCTGTAACTTTGGTTTTATAAATAGTTACAAAAGATCAGTCTTCGTACATTTGTTTCTCAATGTAATAAACTAGATTTACTTATGGGAAACTCAAAATAATATCTTCACGCTTCCATATTTATTTTCTGTTACATGACAACACCCTGGTTAGCAGATATAAAATGGACAAAATCCATTTACGTTAAATTTACCATCCTTCAACTGCATCCAAGTGGATCTCTGTTGCGCGGAACAACAAAATGGAACCATTCCGCTACATATATATATTTATACAAAAGCAAACCAAACCCCTAGACCAGTGGCCGGTAAAGAAATGGTGTTCATAACCAGACGCCTCCTTCTAGCGCCCTTCCGAGCTAATGCGAAAAAGTACGAACGAACGGACGAAATGATAAAATGGTCGAGACTTAACTTTATATTATTGAGCATTGTTCAACATCATTCCGACGGGGTTGCACGCCCGATGCACGATTTCCACGCTGGGTGGTACAAACAAATGTGTTCCAGTGGGGGGAAGGGGAGGGTTGTGGGGAGAGAGTTTGAATATTTGCCCTGAACTTCGTAATTGCAAAATCCGAACCATCCGGGGCGTAAAAGGATGAGAACAACACAAACGAACCGATGTTTTGATGTTCCGTGCTGGAAAAGGTGGACTCCCGATCGGTTACAATTCGGGAGCTGCTACACTTTGCCGCACGGTCGTTACGCTGTTTACGATACGCATACCCGACGGAGAATGTCCGGGCAGTAGTGAGCTCCTTTGTGTGTGTGTGTTTTCAAACAAAAAAAAGGAGTAACGAACGATACGTTTTATCGTGGGAAATAAAATCAATCTATTAAATACCAGAGGGATGGGTATCTTGAATCAAATGTAGAAAAAGAGAATTAATCACAAACTTCGTTCACTCCTAAGATTTTAATATTTTTCTGGCTTTCAACAAAATCCGTATGCCTTAAAACAACTTTTTTGAAAAGACAAGAACTAAAAGAAAATTCCATTTCCTTAAATCATTTGGAATAGCTCAAATAATTTAAATTACATTTATTTTAATAACTCCTTAAAAATTAAACTTTAAATATTATTAAAAGCCATCATTAAGGCTTTTAATAATATTTTTCACTTTATAGACAAATTTTCAGTTAAAATCAAATTAAAAAAATAATAAATCCCTAATCAAGGCAAAATCCTCTAAACAATTTATTTAAGAAGGAGTTGCCTACAGCAAAAGAGTCCATACGCTTGAGAGAGTTCTAATGAAATTATTGGATGTTTTTTTTTTTTTAATGTTAGAACTAATTGCGATATTTGAGACAAGTTATACATCCACTTCTTCTCTCATACATTTTTAAACACTTGAACCTATGATGACTTTGTATAGCTCCTTCTCTACCAACATTTCCCAGGAATGAATTCTCAGGACATTAGATTAAGCAAAACAAAAAGGAACAAACCTGCCCAAGGATGGCAATAAGAGTAGAAAAATCAATTTTAACTTGAACAAACTTAGCCACACGACCACTGCCTATTAACACGCACACAGACACACACTACAGCGAACTAACCATTAAGGGGCTATCCATCAATTATGTAACGCTAAAATTGCGATTTTTGGACCCCCTCCCCCCCAGTGTAACAAAACGTAACGCTTGAGCGAACCCCCTCCCCCCCCTATGAGCGTTACGTAATTGATGGATCGCCCCTAAGAGATGTTAATCAGGTCGACGGAGTTCTGCTTTCCCCCTTTTGTTACCGTTTTCCACGGAAAAAGGACACTTTCAACATCGCTTTTCACACAGTTTCTAACGCCTGTTGGCTTTTCCATTCCACTGCTCCCTTTCCCACCAAACACACACACCCACCGAGTGTGACAGAGATCGGTTTCACTGTTTTTCTTTTCCATCCCTCCACTGCCACCCGCAATCCCGCCACCCAAGAAGGACGAAATCCGAATTGTAACCCAGTATCGTTTTCGATCTAATCCGTCCCCCCTCTCGAAACCAGAAGTTTCATTTTGTCGCTTGAACAAACACTCACTACTACAAATAAAACATGTTAAACATTGTCTAGTCATTGGTTTTTCGTTCCCGTCCACAGCCAGCACCGCCGGGATGCCGGTTCTGCGCATGTGTGTGGGTGCGTGCGTCCGGGTAGATGTCCGGACCATTGTAGTTGTGGTAAGTGACACCCTCCCGAGAGCCCAGCGTGGGTGTAACGTTGCTGTCCCTTCCGCCAAAAAAAAAAGGTTCATCCAAAGTGACCGCTCCGTGCTGCAGTGTCCGCCTTATCAGCATCTAAATTAGATCAGGCGGAGTGTGTCCATAAGTATCGATACAAACACGGCGGCATCACCCCTGGTCCGCCCGTAGCAAACGATGACACTCAGGAACCGTCAGGAAGTTTGCGTTAGCTGACGGCGTGACTTCAATCCCTACTGCGAAATGAAACGGCGTTCCCGGGGTAGCCTTTGCCCATCCTTAAGTACGCCCAATGGCCTAAACACAACCAAACGTCGACCATCGGTAAACGAGCATCGGCTGCTGGAAGTGGTCGTGGTACTTCGGTACCGTATTTGGTCGCTGCCGGCCTGAAACCCAAAACATCACCCGAACCATCAGCCGAATTACGGGACGGCGACGGTAATGGAGTCGTTAAAGTTGAGGCTGTGCAAAGTACTGTGTCCTAGGGGATGTTTTAATGAAATGAATGATTAAATCAAGGTGATAAGATAATGCCAAATAATGAGGGTGGATATTTTTAATTATTTCTTTTTTTTCTACTTGTTGTTGTCCTGTGTTTGTTTTCGCGCGTTTTGTTTTGCGTCCGGTTGTTTATAAGATGTAATTGTAGGGGTGCACACAGTTGAGCAAAACATTAATAAGGAATTCATTCCGTCATTAGGCAATGAACCATTATATCTAATAAATAAAATTAAAAGTGATTATGACAAATTTGCGAAGCAGAACATCATAATCGAAGAAAAAGAGATGAAAATTAAAGTCGTTTTAAAAGTGTAAAATAAATGATAAATAAATGTAATTCATGAAAAATCATAAAGAATAAATATTTGAAAAATACTGGAAGCTAAAGAGAAAAAGAAAAGGTTTACTTTAATAAATTTATATTACATTGAACAGATTTAAAAAAAGACATAATAAAATTAAAAATTGTTAAGACAAATGTGGTGGCCAAAACACACAAGAGAAGTGAAAATTATTAACAAAAATTGTTATTATTATTATTAAAAAAATGTAATATATTACTTGTCAGTTTTGCAAACACTAGTAAACAATGTAAAAAACTAATGCAAACAAAAAACAGATTTAATAAATAATTAAATAACTTATTTGATGAGCATTAACCACAAAACAAAACAAAAATAAATACTCAAGCAGTTTTAAAGATCTAACAAAATATATGAATGTTATTTATTGCTAAAATTTAAAAATATACAAGTTAAATTTGATGAAAAAACACTCAATAGTAGACAAACATAAAATAAACATGAAGGCCATTATAAATGAAGAAATAATAAATAAACTATAGGAAAATGTAAACCAAATATCATAACAATGTTGAAGAACACAATTGTTAAGATAAGAGGGAAATGAATGCAATGCACTTTTATGTAAAATTTATGGAAAGTAAGTTACAAAAAGAATTAATACAGATTATGAATTAAATCATGTAGTAAATCAGCAACAACCGAGCGTAGATAAAATTGGGAAAATTAAATACGTTTTAACTAAAAAGTTGCACTTGTATGTGAACTTCAAGTTACAATAAAGTCCTGGCAGATAGCACACGAACTAATACAAAATGTAATAAAATAAATTAACAAACAAGTTTAAAAAATAAAGAAAATCATTTAAGCATAATCATTTAATCTAGACTTAAATTATTTCAGTCATTTTTTTTACAATTTCCTAAGGACATCTGCAATTTTGAAATAAAAGGATTCTGCTATCTCCATTTTCTTCATTCCTTTCCATTTTTCATTTGCTACAATATTTTTGTAAGCATGTATAACTCCCAACCAGCATATCGTACACGAAGGAAGAAAACGACAAACCATCCATTTTGCACAACACGAAATACAATCGAAACAGTGCGACACAGCAGTTTCTGGCGTGGAGAAAGAAAAAACAAAATACACATCCGAACCAAACCTAGCTAATACACAACATGCCCATAATCACAAAGAAGATTAAGCCAGTTGTCAGTGGAGCAAAAGAAAACTAAACAGGGCCAGAAGACCAAGCAGAAAGTATTGCCTCTATTTATTTCATTCCCAACCATTCCGCCCGCTTGACGGGGAGGGGGAGCAGATCTTCCTGGCGGGAAATTGTTTTTCCGGCGATCGCCTTTATCGCCCTTCAACGGCCATTGGCTCTCGGATCGTTTTGTCCCCTTCGCTCCTGGTGGGAGATAAAAAGACAACCAACAGCTTCCATGGATAAAATAAGGGCGGATCGTATCCGTAAACCGGGTCCGGTGCCGAGTCGAGCTAGTGAGTGTGTTTATACGCTTCACGCCCCGCTTCGTGCCCGCCTCGGTCCCCACCGATGCTCCCTCGCTTCTTCCCATCACCACTACCACCACCACCCTAAAAGCACATCCATCCCGAACATGCTGCTCTCAGCGAATCTGTCAGTACTTAATTCTACAATATCAAATGATAACACGTTTTCTTTGTGTTCCGTTTGTACATAAAATGGCTGCGCTTTTTCCTCCCGCGTGTTGCATCCTTTCCCCTCCCGTTAGCTCGTTGGAAAAATGGGAAAAACACCGTACGCTTTCTCGTTCTCATCGTACAAGGAAAAACAACTTCTTAAAGGGAGTTCCGACACACAGAACCGAATAGGCGAACGGGCGGACGGGCGAACGAAGCAACAAAACCCACCCAGTGTGGTGACAAACAATGGTCACAACAGCGAAAAACTTCATCCTTGTCGTTATGTGTCATGGAAAGAAAATATAACACAAATGAACACGCTGGGAAAGTTTTTTGTTCCACCCACTGGCCAACCGGACCCGGACCGCGGGCACCCCCGTGCACGATCGATGAAACAAAGGAAAAATATTGATTTTGTCATTATCCATTTGTTTTTCCATTTAGAGACTGATTTTCTTTCTTCATTTTCCACCATCATTCTCTGGAGATGGCGTTAGCATGGAGCGAAGAGTGGGAAGGTTTGCTTTTTTCTTTCGATTTTGCCCGTTACCTTCTGCTACTGGCTACCTCTCCACGCTGACATTATGTGTTATGCTTCATTGGGTTTGACAAAAGCACCCGCCTGCGTACAGTGCGCGTAAGGTTAACCTAACGGACATTTAAATAACAGACCAGCCCAACATGGTCATTTAAAATGGAACCGGTAAGTGTTGGGACAAGATCAAATGGGAAAGCTAAATGCCGCTAGGTGCACCCGGCACATTAGTGCAAGTGTTTCTAAACCGCACCAAAACGGATGAGGATTAAAGACCAATAACAAAAACCGTCCACCTCAAAGCGGTGCGTTATGCACACGGACACCAGCGGATCATCGACCATCATCTCCAGATAGTGGTGAAAACGGGGGTTAAAGCCTATCCATAAGCTAATACAATTTAACACGCGGAATGCTACCACACAGAGGCATACCGGCCGTTTGATGTCTAGGAAAGGTTAGACCACATTACCCACCAGTCCATGTTTGGTGATTAAGATGCACAGTGAATTAGGTTTATGATACGCTGTGAAATAGCAGCTTAGGGTGTATCTTTTAATTGGATTGCGTTTACCCCATAGAGACAAATGGTGTACTACAAAGTTGTGCAGAATAATAGAGTACAATTTTAAATTACATCAGTTCTTACCAGAAACATTCCAGAGAAATTGATCTTTCAAACAAGTTTAGTATACGTTACTCACTATAATCACTAATAATCACTTAAATATATGAAGGAATTCTCTTAAAAGTTTATATAGCTAATGTTATTATGTACACCAAAATCCATGATGAAACGTTAAGAAATAACCCTGAATTGTGTTTCCTGTACATTTGATAATGAAGTCTTACCTCTTGTCCCTAGATTAATCTCTATAGGACTGAATTAATCTAAGGCAGTTTTATCTTAAGTTATCTTATCCGTATAGTGATGATATCAACAAGTACATCTAGAAAAAATCAACAACTCTCACAATCTCAATATCATACTCATCCTACTATTCTATCTCAAGTACGAGTGTCCGGTATATTGAACTCTCTAAGATTCTTGTAGTAAAAACAGTGCTCTATGTCTAGTCCATTACTGCTCCAGAACTCGCAAGCACTCAGGATCACATTACCTGAGATTAGAATTCCGCACTGTAAGACATAAGAGTTACTTAGATAACTTAACTCAAAACCTAGTATCTGAAAATGGAAGCTGATATCTTGAATGTCTCAATCTATCTTATGACTCTTATTGTATATTAAGCACAAGTTCGAGTTCAATTTCTTGAGTACTCCAACGTCCTTTTGTAAAGCTTATGCTTCATGTATCAATAAGCGCCATTACTCCACAACTAGCTAGTTTCGAGGATCTCTTTACCAGATATCAGGAAACAGGACTCTAAAACAGAATAGTTATTTAGATGACTTAATTGAAAAGTTAAACTCTGTAAATTGGCGCTAACTTAAATGTATTGTCGCAATCTATCTTTTGCCTCTTATTTTATCTCAAGTACTGCGCATTACTAAGTTCGTGTACAAATTCTTCAATTCTCTAAAGTCCTGGTTGGAACAAGCAAGGTATAACAAGCGCTCCAAGTGTGCTCCATGTATCCCAGGACCTCAGTGCTCCAGAACTAGCTAGTTCTCTGAATCTCAGTACCAGAGATTAGGATATTCCTCTCCAAGTATTTACAAATCCTAACTCTAAAGTTATAACTTAAAAACTGAAGCTAACGTGAATGTGTGGACCACTATAAAGATATTCTAGACGATCTAGATATTCTAGATTCTAGAGGATCTTGAAGATCGTCATCACATACTCCCAATATTAGTCATTAGATTCAAAGAGATAGCGTGACATCTAGTCTTATTCCGCTAAGTGCTTCAAACTGAAGATTTCTATTCTATCAATAGAAAACATTTTCATTTATTATAAATTATTATTGAAATGAGATACCTTCAATTAAAATATCGAAATTAGCCCATAGTGCTCGAAGACACCTCACCGTATCTTCAATAATTGACACCAAACGGTGGCTAAACGGTGTGAACTATTTCTGTGTCGATCTTTGATATTTTTTTCATCTTGGTAACTACTGGCTCAGTAAGCAAACTCCCGCTGAACCGTTAACGAATGAGCATTTCAAACACTTAGCACGGTAAACAACGATCCGCCGCCGCCACATTCCACGCAGTGTTTGTACGATAATGCTCCACCGCCACCATCCACTGCTAACTGGGAAAGCATCACTTCGTCCAGCAATTACGTGACGCACCGGCACGGAGCGCTGATTTATTTATATTCACACAAAAACACCCGAAAAAAAACGCCACTATTGTTCCTGGACCAACAAAATCTGTCACGGTCCGGCCAAAACTTATTTGCGTTCGGCACACTAATGCTTCCCATTTATCGATAGTGATCTGCATCTGTGTCGCTCGAGAAGATGGTCGGTTTCGAAGACAAGAGAATGCCATTCTCGTGGCTGTCAATTTCTCACACACTTCCCTACGTTACGCTGGTAGTCCTTTTTTAAGTCCATTTCTTACCGTAAAACTACTTACCAATGATAGGATCAGCCAGCCAGCCAGCCAAGAGTATCGGACGCAAAGTTTTCCGGTACCTGTACCGGTTTCCCAAAAACGCCCGCCAACCCTATTATCACCGGGCAGGACGTACCGAGCGTGTGTCCAGCTGCCGGACAACATGTCAACATGTCATTTTCTTTATCTCGAAATAATTTACTTTTGTAAATGTTTTACGACGGTTTTGGGGCAACTTTCACGGCTCTTCTTCGCTTTGCGAAAACAGTTACGTTAGTTTTTGTGTGTTCTAACCATCCTGTTATCTAACATGTCCAGCAAAACAGGGGGACATTCCTCCTTCCGGTTGTTGCGTTTGGTTGTGTAGTTTTCTTTTCTGTTTTCTTGTTCATTCGTTTTGCTATTCAAGACATCGTGAGGAGATTTTCTGCCCCTTGTAGGTTTTTCCCCCAGCACACGGAACGAGAACGAGATTTTTCTTTCGGAAAACTTTACCGAAAAGTCTATCAATATCCATTTAGCAGCCGGGTAGTAGTCGGGTTGACCTTTTTCCCTTACGGCGAGCGGTAACTTAAGCCATCCAGCTAGATAGGATGGCTAAACGGAAACACCAGCCCACATGTAGGACGTCGCTAAGACAGTGGACATGCGAATCTATTAAGAAAATGTATGAACAATGTATAAGTTATGAGGACAAAGATGTTGGACCGTACCGGACACTACACACTACGACGAGACAAAGCAAGCGTACATGCGAGGGAACAGATTGGCTCCTTTTTTTTCCTTTTACTGAACCGAGACCCGGGTAAGTGTGGCCGGTGAGTCAATCAATGAGACGTGAACAAGGGTCAACTACTTCGCATGCTGGTGTCATTGCGCCTTTTTTTACGACAAGTACCGGATCGGGTCGACATAAGTAGGGTTGAATATCTTTGGCATCTGTCGGTCGTTAAGATGGTGCTGATAAGATTTTCATAAATTTCCCCCGAAAGTCAACCAATAATATCAACTGTTTTCTTTTTAACCCAGCTCGTAACTCGGATGGATCCGTTTTTTGTGATAGTAAGATGTGCTTTGTAAAAGAAAATGGAACGAATTCTTCAATCTGCTGATATCAAAATTTTCAAAAACTGTTTATATATCTTTAACATGATTCCATAGTAATTTGACTTCCATATTTGTCTCCAATTTTAATAATCAACTTCTTCAATCAGGAGCTAAGGAAATGAAAGCACAAAAGAAGAAACGCTAATCGTATTTCTTGGTAACTTCAGGTTCTTGTATGCCAGAATACATTTCTACGTTCTGAAGAACCTCTTGAAGGCACATTATCTAAAGTGCTAATGTGTAATCAGACATCAGAGAAATTCTGGAGAGACTTTTGTTATCTTGCTGGCGTACCTGCGATTTCATAACTCACCAAGGAAATAAGCGGCTGATAGGTGCAAAATTGGTCCCAAAATGGGTTTCTAAGGTTTCGATCCACAGTCTATTTCTGTGGTGGATTAATCTCTCAGGAATCCTCAGGAAGGCCCTTAGCGGAATCGCTCAACACCAGTAGTTCAGATATCTGGATCGCTAAAGAAGGCCGACGGAAGAAGACCAGAAGAGTTTCCATGATGGAGGCTTGATCTGATCTGAGAGGGAGCTTCGTCGATATTCATCTAACCAGTGGAATTTAAAATAAAAGAATCTGGGGAGTCGGTTTGAGAGTGGTACCAGTTCATCAGCAAAGAATGGTTAAAGCTTAACAATTTAAGCTAATTGCTGGACTCTAGCTCCTGTACTCCTTTACCGGCGGAGCCCATGTACTGTCACGTTCTCCACGTGTTCAATAAATCTTCAAATTATCCTTATTATGACTGCTGAACTCGCAGAAGCTCGCTGGCTGAGAAGATAGCAGGACTAACTATCCTGTTGCATGTTCCAAGTCATGACATTCCAAGTCCAACCTCTCTCAAGGTAGGTATAGCCATTAGGATGAAGATGATGCATGCTGGACAATCCCCATTCCAAGAAGTAACCATCTCCATATTTGAATCCTTAGTTGCATCAAAACTCAAGTCTCTAATGTAGCTTGCAATAGAAATATCAAGTCAACGTCGGAATGAAATGGTTATATCGACAACTGGTTATAACTTCAAAGGACAAGTTCGAGCTCTGTTTTCTCTAACTCTCGTGTAGTTCAACTGATATCTTTAATTTATGTACAAGATTACATTTAATTTAGACAAAATGTAGTGTTGAGCTCCATAAAATATATCTCAATGATTTGTGTCTTTCAAAATGCTGCAAAGTAACTTTAAATAGCAATTACTTAATTAACTTCTTGTTCTTAGCCCAAAAGCCTGGAGAGGTCTTGGCCGGACTTATTTTTATCCGTAGCTGCTAACAGATAACAAAAATCCTATTTTTTTTATTCCAAATATAGCTTATGCAACAATTCCTCCCTCCTTGTTATGATCAAATGTATTTTTCCAGATGAAGATGACTACACTTTTCACTCATTTACTTTTCATTCCAGCCAATTTCAACCTTGTACTGATTTTCTGCCGGTACGGAAAAACATACATACCGTGGTAGCTATCGGGCAGATACAAAGCAAGACTAAAAGGTTCACCGCAGGGGTATCCGTTCGGCCAGCAACTCCCCCTGAGGACACGGGAACATCTCTACCGCTACGTATGCAGTGCACTGGTTACAAACATTTATCGGCGAAATCCCTCACAACCCACACGCATCCTGCCTTTTGCCACCCCCCCTCCCTCACGGAAGACTCCGCCGCACGTCGTTCATATCGCGGAAATGTGTATGTACATTTTAATACATGCCAAATCTGCTCGGGCGAATATTACAACCCACAACCGGCCGACCACCCGACCGTCCGACTGCAATTGTTGCCGAACCGCAACGCAAAAACAACGAAGAAAAACATAAACCAACCACACGATGCTCAACACCCGATGCCCTGCCGGGATGCACCCACCCCCATGCCCATCGGTCACTAAATCGCTACGCACACACCATGCGGGTGTGCTTTCGCCGGCCAACATACACACAGGATCTCGCTCCCGACAGGATGCGGGGTGAAATGATCATGTATTTCGATTTTTATCCACTTGCCTTGCCTCCGGGTGCTTACAAGAAGCGCAAAACCAGGCAGTGCAGCAGCAGCAGCAGCACAAACAGGAGGTCAGCTTTGTTTTCTGGGGTTTTGTTTTAATTTTATAATATTGTTTTTATTTTTAACACCGCCAAGTAAATTATGCCCCTTTTTGCCCAATGTTCTTATATTTTGTTTTCCGTTTTTTCCACTTTTTAC
>AXCM01005430.1:0-17795 GCA_000473375.1 Anopheles culicifacies | reverse complement strand
GTCACTGTATCCGTGTTCCCGCCACCATGTACACAGCTGACGGTTCCAAACGCAATCCAACCTATAAATTAGTCCGGGAAACTCGAACCCCATCAGCGTGTAAAAGTCCTGATCGCCCAGATGGCCCTGGAATGAGTATTTCTCGGCCATGTTCTTCACAGTGGACTCTTTGATGATCTCCTCGTACAGCCGTGACCGTCGGATGCGATCAAGGTGCAGCATAACGACACCAGAATTCAATCCCGGATATCCATGTTTTCGTTTCTCGCCTACCGATGTTTTCTTACTGCGCGTTGCATCATTAGACGACGGAGAAAGGACTTCTGTTGGTGGGGCCAGTTTGTCCAGATAGTACGGACTACCGAAGATGGTCTGTGGATTATTCATTCGGTAGCGAGAAAGGACATGCCGATACACGGGCGTTAGCTCAGGCGCCAATCCAAACAACTGGTCCGGTGCGAACAACTCGAACTGATCGAACAGCTCCTTGACAGATGCTCGAAACACGACGTCACAGTCTATCAAGATTGCCCGACGCATATTCCGATCGACGATGCGATGCAAGCCAAGCGACAGTAGAAATAAGGCATCACTGTAATAGCTACCGGATCGGTAGTTGAACAGTGGCATCATACCATGCACGATGTCGCTAATCTTCTCCGCACAGTCCCGAACATCATACAGCGTGTAGAATGCGGTTCTACGAAATCGTTCGATCTGCTGCTTGATCAGTTCTTCTGCCGATCGTTCACTCTGCTCGTCCGTGATGATGTGCAGGTGTAGCTCAATCGTACTGTACTTGAGGAGACTGCGAAGAAACAGTTCCAGCTGGCTGTGCAGGATCAGGTTTTGGCTTTCCTTTGTGTAGATGAGGAAGATGTTGTACTCCGTATCGTTTGTGCCCTTCGAAACGTACTTTACGCGCTTCAGCTTGCTTCCCGATAGTTCATTAGTGCCATCTTCGCTTCCCGTCCCGTTTCGGTGCTTACCATCATGTGGCTTATGCTGGTGTGGATGATTACGGTGTACCAGAGCCGCCGCTGCTGCCAACCGTTCCGGTGAATCCTTCTGTACCAGATGTCGATTGAAGACGCTACTGTTGGCGTAGATAAACAGTAGAAACCCGCTGGCCACAATAAACACCAGGAGCGCCTTGTTCATGCCCATCAGACCGATCCGTGGCAGCGCGAGCCACCACCGCCACCACCGTCGACGTCGTTTTCCCCAATCGAAGATAGCCAGATCTTTCCTGTTGTGATTCTACGAACCACCCGTCTGACGCCACTGTTCACGCAGCTCGCACGTCTACAGCACCACCTTCGGAACCTAGTTTCATAATCGGCTCGCGTGTGGCCTCCTTTTCTGTGGAATCCTTTTCTACCGGATACGGGCCACCACACAAACACACATTCACATACAAACTCCTTATCCAACCGTGTCCTAGATGCGTTTCACCATTATCTGTGTATGTTCTGCTATCGTTCCTCCGTCTATTAGATTACCATGAAGGAATGCTTTGCTTGCGAATGGTTCAGTGTTCTGTTTTCAACCCTCGCATTATCCTTTTTTCTGCACCCGATGACATTTGTGGGGTTTCCTCCGACTCCCACCACCCACTCTGATTGGAGCTTTTCTGGCATTTCGCCACAGGGGGGTTGAAAATGCAGCGCTCTCATGACAGTTGGGTTTGTTTTGAAAACGTCATTGCGAGAGGAGGCGCTTTTTGACGTGTGGTGTCAAAAGGGAAACAAGAACAAAAAAAAAACGTAAATAGCAACACACATACACTAGAGGTCAACAAAGGCAATTGTGCATGCGAAAGGAAACGGACGCGTGGACTGCGAGTGCAGTTTCGTACCGAAGACGATTGACCTTATGCTCCAATAAGGTCGGTAGACAGTGCTGTGTACTGCAATTGTCTCTTTTTCCACGAAAGTGCGTCGCTCTGATTGTTTTGTGAGCTGTCAAATGCGCCAGACCTTGTTTATCTGCTACTGCAAGACGTTGACATCATCGATTTTTTCCCAACACAAAACTTTTCGTCCGCGGTTTTGCACAGCAAAAGTGTTTCGCCACATAGAAGCGTGTGTTTCAAAAAGATCTACTGTTCCGATAGTTTCATAGTGGATGTGTGTGTGTCCGTGCGCGTGTTCGATAAAAGTGCGCTTTCTGAAAACCAAAGAAAATTCCCAAGAGAATATAATGCACCAAACGAGCATCAACAGTACGGGCAGCAAAGTAGATCACACAAAGAAATAGATCAAGTGCGCGAAGGAGCATTGGCTGGTGGTGGGAGAGTGCGTGTGCTGAAGTAGTGGCTGGCCAGCTGTTTCAGAAAGGGGGTGAGTTGTAGAAACGGGTACATGAGAGTAGCGTGAAGAAGTAACACACGTAAGTCAATGAATGGAGCTCTCGGGGCTTATGGGTAACGGATGCAACAATATATGGGCAATAACAAGCCGCATCAACAGTAGTGGTGTAAGGCACGTAACTACGCAAAAGTTTTCTCGCGAAGAGACCGGGAAGTATGTTATGGCGAGCTAGTAAGGGGTGTTCGTAATTCGATTGATGCGTTCTCCCCCCGCACACGCTCCAGATAACTGTACTGTATGGTTTTTTCATTGCTGTTCGCCCTGATTTGTTAGAGGAACATCACGGTGTGCCTTACGCACCGTGGTGCGGTCGTAATATTCCTCTACCTACGGATGCATGAAATGAGTCAGACCAACCTGCCGATTGTCTATGATGGTTGGCAAAGGCCCAGTATCGGAATTTTCGACCCATTCTGGCCTGCTCCTTATCAGAATTGTTCGACAACGCGTATAACGCAAATACAAAGGCATATTTCCAATACCGCCTCTCTCCTGGCCTCCTGCCCTGTACAGCGGTGCGATAGGTTTTGTTCAATCACACGAAAATTGCATCAACTAGCAATGTGAGCGCGGGCCCCTACACAATACAATGGTGTAGTGTAAATCACCTTTTGCTATGCTGCTGTGTGCGATGCGACCCTGTGCGATGTGGTTCCACTGCGACGATGGAGGGGGCCGTTGTCGCTTATTAGCAATAAGTCGTCGCGGTCGTCGTCATTTAGCCACCGAGCACTGCGTAGTGTGCCGTGTTGGAAGCAGCATTTAGGAAAGGCGAATTTTGCAACCTCAGGCTACTCGGATGTTTACACCGTGGAGCACAGCTAAGAGAGTACCATGAAAAGGCGCAGTAAAAAAAAGCAAGGTGTGTTATAAGCGGAGTACGGTACACCTTGAAGTCGCCTGCTGGATACATGGACGGTAGGACAACCTTGACCAGCAAAGCTTCGGATATTCACATTGGTTCTCTTGATTCGTGTCTGCAATTCCCTTATCGATACCCCGCAGAAATATGATAATAGTGATTTTTTTTATGTATTTGAAGGAGAGATGTTCCACTCAACTTTACGCTGATTGTTATTTCTATTGTGCCAGTATAATTTACTCGTCTGTTATCTTATTTTCTTGAAGTCAGTAGATTGGTTGGTTGGTTGGTTGCGTGTGCTTCTCGTTTTCATACAGCACACACACCGGTATCTGTTTCACGCTAAAACCGGCTCACTCGATTCGAATCTACTACTATGGGGATTCACACATTGCCGAAGCTTCCTATCGTAAGCGATTTTGAACCATAGTGTTATCATTTTGTCCACAAATGCTATACAACATACGGCATACATGCGGTACGTGTTATGTTTTCTCCGGCGGATGTGTACCTAATGGGACCCACTAAAACAAACAGCCTCGTGTGCGATGGCAGCAGTGTTCCATTGTTCAGAAGTTTTAAGAAGTGTTTATTTTTCTGTTTTCTTTTTAGCCTCTGCAAGCACGATTAAAAGTGGATATACTGCAACTCGGCTAACCATGGACAGTGCGACCGGGTCGGGGCTGATGGAGGAGTATGATCTGATGAAGCAACAAAAGTACCGCGTGTACATCTCTAGCATAGATAAGGCGCTGAAAAACTTCGAATATTCCAGCGAATGGGCCGATCTGATCTCGGCCCTGGGCAAACTCAACAAAGTGATCTCCTCGAATGCACAGTATCAAATAATTCCTCGACGGATCAAAATTTCCAAGCGCTTAGCACAATGCATGCATCCAGCTCTACCGTCCGGCGTACACCTAAAAGCACTAGAGTCGTACGACGTGATCTTCAGCAACATCGGAGTGGAAAGGCTCGCGTCCGAGCTGTTCATCTACAGTGCTGGACTGTTTCCTTTGTTGGGCTATTCGGCAATGAATGTGCGTCCGACTTTGCTTTCCATCTACGAGAAGTACTTCGTACCGCTGGGTGAAAAGCTACGGCCGGCACTGAGCGGGTTTTTGAGTGGAGTGTTTCCAGGTCTGGAAGCCGGTCAGGATCACTTTGAACGTACGAACCAGCTGCTGGATAAAGTGTGCACTGCTGTTCAACTGGAATGTTTCTACACCTGCCTGTGGGAGTGTATTGTAACGAATGCATCCGTTCGGTTGCCGGCCATTACATACGTCCTGGAACACTACGATAAGAAGGTACCATGTGCAGCCCAACGAGAACTCATGGGCAGTAGTGTAGAGCTGATGGTGAATGGACTTTGCAGTTGTCTGAATGACACGGTCATACTAGTGCAACGGAATACGCTCGAGTTTCTACTGCTAGCATTTCCAATGCATGATCCATTGCTTTCAGAGCTATACACTACACGACTCGTCAAAACGGCGCTCAACACGATTCTACGACGAGATATGTCATTAAACCGACGACTCTACTCTTGGCTTCTCGGATCCGATACCAGCATGGGCAAACACATGCAAGGCTCGACAGCAGTAGGAACGGCAGTGTCATCTTCGTCGGCAAATTCTTCCGAACCGTATGATCCCAACACTTATTTCGAGCGGCACGCTAAAAAACGTCTCATTGCCGCGTTCAAGATGATCTTGAAGGAAAGCATAACACATACCCCAGTCGATCTCAGTCCGTATAGGATACTGATTTCATTGCTCGATAAGGCAGAGATCGGTTTGCGAATTCTAGACGATCTACTCTGTGACATAATACGTGCAATATCGCTTTGTAATGGTAATCTGGAGGTGCAGAAGTCAGCCAACTTGCTGTTCTCGACGTTCGATCCAGCGTACATATGGAACTATATGGCACGGATGTATCGCGAGGCCGCAATTCGAACGGAACGACAAAAAACCGACACTGAACCGATACGGATTGATTCCGGCCCAGCCACCACTGTGGAGGTATGCCATTTGACTGAGTTCCTACTGGAAACACTCTCGCTGGAGATGTACAATGAGACAACGCGCGTCCATCTGCCCAAGTTCCTTCTATCGCTTATCTCGATGCTCACAATGTACGAGAGCAATATGCATTCGATTGAAGTAGCTTCCTCGTTGCGGTTGTTAGTGAAAATCGTCTCCAAAATCCAACCCATGATCATGTCGGAGAAAGTGTTCGATTTAACGTTGAGCCGAAGTGCCAACGCTACACCGCAGAATGCCACCGGGCTACATGGTGACGGGATGAAGGAGTGTAACAATCTCGAAAAAAGTAGCAGTGATTCGAAAATACACGAGACAGCACTGCAGGTGTTGGAAAATGGTACATTTCAGCGATCCAGCTCGAGCCAAGGATTGCATAAAAAAAGCACCGGGGGAGGATCTGGTTCGGGGAGCGGAAAATACAGTAAAAAGAGCAAAAAGTCCAAGTCATATACGAAACTAAGCGAGCTAAACTCCAGCCGAGAAGGTTCACTAAAGGGTAGCAAAGCGAAGATTAACCATGCTGAGTCGGAAATCAAGATAAGTGGTGCGAGTTCGACACCGAACTTAGAAAATGCCATCGGAAATGTCAATGGAAATGAGGCGGCTAGTGGCACCGATGAAGATCCAATCGAAGGACGAAAGCGATTTAGCTGTAGCAGCAATAGCAGCACTAGCAGTAGTAGTAGCAGCAGTTACAGCAGCAACTCTAACAGTAGTCGAAGCCGTAGCAGTACCGGCAGTGGAGCAGAAGAAGCAGCAAATGCGGGCAGAGGTATCATCATACAGGTGCAGCCTTCGGAAGGCAGTGTTGCTGGTGCTACAGTGGCACAGTTACCGGATTGTCCTATACTGGATCGCTGTATACGACAGTATGTGTCCTTTTTTGAACTGTATATATGTCGGAAGCTGTTATCTCAACTGGACAGTACGTGCAGTGAAGATGTGAGTTTGCAGGGAAATATTATTCTCAACGCAAATGACCCGGCGGCAAGTTTGGGTTCCTCGAACGATCAGGATTTAGTTGTAATAAATACGTTAATGTGCGAGCTAAATGAAGTGTTTGAGACACTGCTGACAAGTTCGCAATCGTCGAGAGTTAAACTTACCGCAATGCTAGCCCAATCGGTTGAGCGACGATCGGAACCATCTGCTGCGAAAGCATCAGCTCGTGAGATCAGCCGAAAGCAGGAGTATGAAATAGCACAGCTGGTACGAGGCAACGAGAAATTGTCGCGAGTCTCCCGAACGCCCGTCTGTGAATCGTTAAGAAACGCGCTCAAACTGGCTTGTAACGTGCTTACGGAAATGTCTTCATTTCCCAGCTATCGAAACGAAGGTGGCAACATGGAGCGTTTAGATGATGTGCCCGGTTGGTTGAAAGCACTTACAGTGCTAGCGATCTTTGTTAGCGACCTCGATACACAGCTGTCTGCGGCCCAAACGTTAATCGACATGATTGGTTTACTGCGTACGAACGGAAAAAAATCGTCGAAGGAATCAACCAACGGCAAAACGATCGTGTTGATGATGCCATTGTTGAAGCTATCACACGTGAACTGTTTAGAGCGACGTACCAAAGTATTTCAAGTGCTGACCACAATGCTCTGGGACTATCTTGATGCTTCTCGACCGGAGGCACGCACCATAAGCCAACTTCTGTATCGCATACACAACTGTCTTGACAGTCGGTTTACGGAGCATGTTATAATCGATCGATTACTCGTACCGCAAACCTTGTTCGACGATGATGAAACTGCCGAAGGTCACTATCGAGGAGTGATGGAGCGTACCGTGCGACGTAAAGATCCTTCCGCGCTGCACGCCCTTTGGCAAATACCGGTGCTGGCGAAAACAGAACTGAAGATCGATTCGGAAGGTTTTCGCAAGTTTCAACTGCTGTGGAAGCTAGGTCGTGACACATACCATGGGAATGAATTTGAGAAGCTACTATTTTTGGTGCTGGATTCACTCACCTTACCCAGGAATGTTTCGATCCAGGTAAAGACGGCGAATTGGCTGCGAGAGGCACTGGTACGTGGAGATATAGGACGTATATTGAAGTTACTATTGAAGATTCTGTTGAACGAAAGCACGAAGCGGTTTAGTATATTCTGTCCAAAGCGTTTACGAGGGGCTGGAGCTGGGGCAGAGCTGGACGATATAGCTACAAATGGTAGTTCCGTGAGCGAGTGGGAAAAGGAGTTACTTGCCGATGCGGACGTACAGTTGAATCAGGCATGTTTTGCGGTTAGCTCCGAAGATGGGCAGATACGGTACCACATGGATCCTGCTGCTGGCTTGGGTAAGAAAAGAAGTCCCATCAGATCAATTCAGAAAAAGATATTTGGCGTCTCCATCGGTGGCGGAGGCAGTGGCAATTCCAAGGGAAACGATTCTGGACGATCTAGCACACCGGGAAGCGGTGGACCGATGATTGTGTCCAACTACGTAACGAACGAAAGTGTTGGAAAGAAGGTACAGCAGGTTGGTGGCGTACCGTCAGAGCAGGGCGACGATGGCGGACAGTATGGAAAGATATCTGTGATTATCAATCCACTGGAATCGGATCAACTACCCACAAAGGCCAGTGGAATGAGAAATCGTTCGAACTCTATGGGACTATTAGCAGCCGGTGACATGGACAGCGGTATATCGGAACCGAGTTCTCTTGCTACACCGGGAGGAACTTCGCAGTTTGGGAAAAAGGAATTCCATCGATCAACGTCCGATCTTGATGACACAAATGATAGTGAACCTGATTTTCCAAGGCATACACGAGGCAAGCAGAGAAACGGTAGGCTCCGAGGATCGGAGGGATATATAGACAATGAACCAATCAAACGCTACGTAGAGGATGGGCCGATAGTGGATTTTATCAGTAAATCAAGTGACCGGTTTCGCAATCGCAAGACCTACCTCATCTCATCGGGAAATCTCTCCGGTGCTGGAGAGGATTCGCTTCTTTCCGGATCGTCCTACACGCTGACGAATGGGTTTTCACCGTCGATGAATGGAACAATAACCACAGATGAAATAACGAACGAGGATGGAAGTATCACTATGACTACAACTACCACTACGACTAGCGCATCGGCAGAAGGTACGGCCGGCAGCGAGGAGGAAAAGGCTGTCCCGAAAGTGACGTTTACACGCATCAAAAGCTGGCGCAATGGGAACAAACTGTATCCCTTTCATACGCACTTTCTCGTGTACGAGTCCGTGTTCAATACGAAGCAAGTCCTGTATACGATCGAAACACTGCGCAATATTCTCACGAATGATGCGCGGTTCTTTTTGTGTCTCTCGGTGACGACGTCCGTCTCGAGTGGGCAGATCAAATCGTTGCTTCTACGCCACCGACGCAATATCTTTGGGAAAGGCTTCACGGAGGCCCGGGATGACTCGGAGCATCAGAATTTATACCGTGGAAGCATGTACCTCGAGGTGATTCTCACCGTGCTGCTGTACTACACGCGCAGCTATCAGACTGATCAGGGCAGGGATGGCAAGGGAAGGCAGCCGTCGCGTGATGACTTTAACACGAACGCCAAGATTCAGCTTGAGTGTATTGAGCTGATGACCACGATCTTCGGTGAGTTGTTGGCCGTGGTGCGAGACGTGGGTAAAAACCTTGCGAACTATGTTGCGGACTTGCTGGACAAATGTAAGGTGCAGAAGATCGTTCTCTATTGTTTGGCATCCTCGGTGAACTACTTCTCAAGCCCTGGTGGCTATACTTGTCCTGCGGATGAGGTTCTACGGTACAGCGATCCGGAAAGCACACGTCAAAATGCGGAAGCATATCAAATCGAACTTCTTCGGTTACTGCTAGCACTGCTGAAGCTAGAGCACGAGATCACTTTGCAGCGTGCGGACGGAGGGGACGGAGCGACAGCATCGGGAACATCTGGGACATCGAATATTGTCGGAGCTTCAACGACGAGCGGTAAAAGCGGTGCAGCCACATCTTCAAGTGCTTCCCCAACTAAGGTCGCACCGGAAACGAAACGGACGTACCGGTACACACCTAATCTATTGCTCGCGCAGCAACCTATGTTCCTGTCCACGATCTTGTCTGCGCTTGCATGTGATCGTTTGCAGCACGTGCACAAAAACTGGACCGATATGATAACGGCCTGCCTGACTTGCTTACCTCCCGGCAATCTGACAAACATCGTGATCAGTGTAATTCATCAGCTATGCAACAACCTTGACCGAGTGACTAGGCGCGAGCGCATACTTGTACAATCGATCGACTACATCGTCTCGCAGCTTGAAGCAATCACAGTTCTTGCCCACTACTGCCTGTTAGATAGTTCTCAGCAGATTTCACTCGCCAGTATGTTCAATGTGTCTACCGGATCAAACAATGGATTTTCTTCTGCGGCGACGAATCAATCCGGACAGATCATTAACAACATCATGAATGTGTTCCAGTCGTACTCTTCTTCGCTGCTGAGCGGTGGCGTTAATCAGCAGGTCAAGAAGAATCACCAAGAAGTTGCCAAAGCGGCTATCCTTAGTCATCTGCCACGTATTATTATCACCATCGCCACGCTCTGGGAGACAAGCATTAGTGACTTCCGGCGAGGAAAGCACCAGCTGTTGGAATTCTTGAGCCCTATCTCAATGCACTACGGTACTAACTTCCTGACCGCGATTGCTGTTGCTTGGTATGAACGTAGCAATACGGATGCATTGGTGAAGGCGTCCTCGGCAAACGAAGGTAGTACCTCGGCAAATGAACCTTCCGACGTTGATTTCTTTGAAATTATGTCCAAAGCGCTACCTCAAGCGAGCGATAATCAACTGCTGTTGGTAAAGTTGATCACCGGTATACGCATCATGTCTGTGGATTCTTTCATTCAAACGATGCATCAGGTCATTAAAAATCCGCCAGCGATCTATCAACCACCGGTGGGTCTCAATCTGGAAGTGAGCGCATTGGAGCTGTTGTACTTTTTCCTAATATCCGGTGTTTCGCCTGCACAATACATTGACTGTTGGAGTTCGCTGTACGCGTTACTGAAGGATTGTCTGGGATTGCAGATAACGGCCCAGTTTGTGGCGCTTTCCATACTGAACGAGTTTGTACAGCGATGCCCGACGATGCCGTTCTCGGACAAGAAAGACCTACGTGACCTGCACGACGTAACGTCGCGCTTAGTGGAAGCGGTATCGAATGTAGCCGGTTCCTGTCTCGAGCAGACGACCTGGCTAAGGCGCAACCTTTCGGTGAAGGAGGAGTTTAGTTCGATCGACAGCACGGGCAAGGATGGACTATTGATGCCTTCTAATCAGCACTACTCAATCCAGGCACAGTCGATTCTGGCCACCATTCTGGCATCGTTACTGGACGTCGCATTCAGCTCGCAGGAAAAGGACAAAGTGACGACTATTGTGACCGGTGTCATGTACAACATTGTGCCTTACCTTAAAACGCACACCGTGAAGAACATTCCAACATTTCATGCCTGTTCGCATCTGCTGGCAAGCTTAAGCACGTACCAGGTACATGACGTTGCAATATTATGGGTAGAGATTGCAATCTTCCACACACTAACCATACATTCTATCTCTTGCGTTGCAGTACATTCGAAAGGCTTGGCGGAAGGATGCGCTGGAACTGCTGTTAGATACGGCATTTTTTCAAATGGATAGCCGCTGTTTGTCGTACTGGAAAACTATACTTGATAGTTTGATGACCTGTGATAATACTACCTTTAGAGATCTTATGAGTAAGTGGAGGGACTCGACCAAAGTAAAAGCATGTTTGACTAATCGTTGGGTATTTGTTGCAGATCGTTTACCATTAGCGCAAACCGGAACATTGAATTTATTTACGTCCAAGGAGCAGGAATATGAACAGCGTGCGCTGCTGCTGAAGCGACTTGCTTTTATCATATTCTGCAGCGAAGTCGATCAGTACCACAAGTATATGCCGGAGATTCAAGGTATTTGCCCGGTTTCGAGATCTACTAGGAACCGTGTGTAGAATAACCGTCATCATTCGGGTGTTTTGCTTTCAGAACAACTTGCCAACAGCTTGCGTTTGCCGCAGGTAGTACCACTGATCCAGTCGGCAGTTTTCCTGTGCTTCCGAGTGTTACTGCTGCGAATGTCTGCCGACCATGTAACCAGCCTGTGGCCAATTATCATCGCGGAAATGGTTCAAGTGTTCCTGTCGATTGAACAAGAGCTTATGACGGATACGGAAGAGTTTAGGTATGACAATCTTTTCCTAAAAAAAACTGTAATCGGTCGGTAGATTTTCTTCTTTTCACCACAAGTGTCTTTTGTTGTTAACCTCACACAACTTTTTCGTATTTTGTAGTGTAACACTCTCTTTTTGGTTTTATCTATTTTAGATGTGTTTTACACTTTCTTTTCCCCTCTTTTGTTTTCGTATCACTCTTGTGTTTTTCCTTTGTTGTTGTTTATATGGATTAGTGTTGGAAGATTAGCTTTTAAAGGATTGATGGGGTTTCTCAATTTTAAATCCTGGGTATCCACTTCTGATTGTTGATTAAATATGCGCATTTTCTCTTTGTCTTTTTCCACCGTTTCCACACACATACACAAAAAAAATCACTGTACCTTCATTGGTTGTTTGTATTTCGTCATTTGAATACTGAACCACCACCACAACCACCATCATCCCCAACTTCAAAAAACAGGTCCCAATCAAGGTAAGAATGATTTTTACACACCGAAAAGATGAACCGACCATTTGCGTTGACTTGTTGTTGGCCATTAAAGTGAAAAACTGAGTGTAACCAGAATGAAATGTCTAGGAAGGGATTATGGTTAGGCTTCTCACAGTTACAATCTGCTTTCTGACACATTCTCCTTTCCTTTTTTGGGGTTAACGCTTTAGTCAACATATCCGTATGCTTTCGGGGTTGGATACGGCATGGGTCACAAACACCAACAACGGGCTCTACTCTTACGGACATCCGCATTGGCGCATGGTGCAACTAGAAACGGCCAAACTGCTGGAGCTGGGTTGTGTGCTACCGGCCACCATATTGCCGCACTTTCAAATGTAAGTACCCCAATATGTGCAGCGGTTGATTGAATGTAGAGATTTTGATATAAACCTCCCCGCCCTCGTTACAGGTACCGATGGGCATTCGTAAGCAGCCAAAACGAGAATCTACACAAAACGGGTGGATACGATGAGAAGAAAATGGCATTCATACCTCATGTTTCCAGAATATCTCAACTAATGGATCTTCGCTACACGTCTCACTCACCGGTAAGAAGGAGTGTGGGTCAAACAGCTCGCTAATGTTGCCGCTTGTTAATTGAATGTTTTTTTTGTATAGAAAACCCAAACCACAAAGGGAAAACACATCATGCTGACCTGCCAGTCGATAAACACGCTACAAGATTTGTATGGGTTCTTCTCCACACTCTCTATGCGCTGGCCATCGCACATCTCGTACAGTGACACCGAGAAAGACACAAAGCAATGTCTGGAGGAGGTCGAATACGTACTGGCCCTTGACTTTTTGGAGAAAATTCCTTCCACTAAATAGTAGTAGCAGCTGTCACAATTCTGATAGTAATAATGCAAAGGAAGAAAGGAGCACGACGAGACGGCGCCAGTCACCACCAGCAATCCATCACCATTCGAAACCGTTTCGTGATCTACTTCAGTATTTTTTTTCTTCTTCGCGAAAGCGCGAAAGACTTCTTCGTGTTCTTGATGTTGCATGTTTCTCTCTTTTGGCTCAATTCCATATTTCTCATGGTCAATTCAAAAGAACATCCAGACTGCAAACTAGGCTAGATGAAAGTCTCCTTCGGCAAGGATCCCCGAATAGGATGGGTAGGTGTATTAGTATGTTTCCCATCCGCCAAAAGTCATTCTGAATTCAACCCGAATGCATCGCTCTTTTTCCGTATCTTTGTATAAGTATTGTGTAAATGTGTGTGAGCGAGATTTTATGTGATTTAAAGATATTATGACCATGTTTGATCTATCGATGTTTCTAAATATTCGGCTAAGCAAAGTACGACGTGCAGGGACGTGAAATATTGATAAAGGAAAGTTGCAATTGCAGAAGGTGTGGTGAAGGCGACAAACGCAAGAATGTGGAACGCAGTGTGATGTTAGCAAGTAAGTCGAGAGATAACAGTGGACCGTAGGACAAATGTGTATGCTTTATCTGTAGATGCAAGTAATCGAAATGGTGAAGAATGTTATCTTAATTTATGATTGATTGATTACTCTAATAATGATTTGATGAATTGATCAATAAACAATGTTTGAAATAAAATTTTATCAATGAATAATTTTACACGTTATGCTTTAAGATATACTATTCGATCGCATGTGGTGAATGTTGGCACTTTCTTTTTACAGCACCTTTTCCAACCATTATCAGTGTTTATCCGTTATCATATCACCAGTGAGTTTGCTGTACAAGAGCAGGGTTAGAGAGTGAGAGTTATGCGTAAAATAAAACAGGTTTGGAATTGATCGAAGATGAAAGGCCTTCAAGATCGCAGAGAACGATCTTGTTGTGAAGCTCACAACTGGGCAATATAAACGCATGTGTTTGTAAAGAATCTTGTTAGCAGGTAAGCGAGGAACTCGCTAAAAATCACTCGTCTTCTGCAGTTTTCCATTCGGTACACGCAGCACAGTTGAGTAAACAGGAATGACGTCGAACCGAACGAACAAAATAACGTCCATGGAAAGCCGGAATTATTGACTGGCTTTGAAAATGCAACAGATCTGTGTTGAACAGCCGGTGTTTTGCGTTGGTGTACGGTCACAGTTTTAATGGCAATCGCGTACGTGCACGAATCTATGACGACGCGAAGAAAATTGCTATTCTATCGTCTGCCCACTAGGTGTGTTATGTGGTAGAGAAATCGTGTTCCTTTCGTTTGGTGTATGTGTTGTGTTCTTATCAAAATCATTGTAGCTTGTGCAATTAATCATTCGATAAGGTTGCTGTTTGTTTTTTTTTGTTTTAGCTTCCATTGATTACGGTACACAGTATACGGTGAAATAATGTACAGGAAGCATCACAAAAATCTCTTCAACTTGCACAATGTAGTGCTAGCTTTGAGTGGTTTTTGGATTATTTTGGTGAATACAGTTGAAAGCAGGCCCCAAACCGTGCCTCACACAGTGCAAAGCACGAGCTATAACGGGAATAGTTCGACCAATCCACGGTTCGGTGCTCATGGTAACGATCGCAATGGTGTGCAGGTGTTTCTATGATCATTTTGAATAAAGCTATTCTTGTTCTTCCCCAGACTATGCGTACGTGTCTAGTTGGCCAATTTTGGATCGCAAACTAGGGTCGGTGTCGGCCGTGGCCATTGACGGTGCCGGTAATGTCGTCATATTTCATCGAGGGTCCCACGTGTGGTCGTTTAGCTCGTTCGACGCGCAGAATGTATACGTAGACGCAACAGGTGGTCCAATATCACAGCATACCGTGCTAAAGTTTACCCACGACTCCGGCAACTTACTGCAGGAATGGGGTGAAAACCTGTTCTACATGCCACACGGACTAACGATCGATCACGAGCAGAATTACTGGCTGACGGATGTGGCACTACATCAGGTGTTCAAGTTCGATTTAAACCACTCACTGACTGAACCCGTACTGACACTCGGAACTCGATTCGAACCGGGTAACGATATGTACCACTACTGTAAGCCAACATCCGTCGCGGTGTTACGGACTGGGGAGTTTTTTGTGGCAGATGGCTACTGCAATGGCCGTATCGTGAAATACTCCCCGGAAGGTATTCCCATTCTGTCCTGGGGACGCAATTCCTTCTTTCTGACACGCACCTTCACGCTCGCACCCGGACCAGTTCCGACCAATTACTTCGCAATTCCACACGCATTAGCTGTAGTAGCGGATCGCGATCTTCTGTGTGTGGCCGACAGGGAACAGGGACGGGTGCAGTGCTTCCATACTGCAAACGGAACATTCCACTCGCAGTACAGCAGTCCCGAGATCGGTGGTCGATTGTTTAGCGTGAAATACGTTGCATCGGACGGTGGACTGTTGTACACCATCAATGGACCGGGACTCGATCTCGATTCGGTGCCTGTCGGTGGATTTATTTTGGAGATGGATAGTGGAAAAGTAATTAGTCGATTTCAGCCGAATAACTCGAAGCATGCGTTCAGCAACCCGCACGAACTGGCCGTCGTGGACGATGGGTCGGAAGTGTACGTGGCGGAACTGGATCCACAGATGGTGCACAAGTTCCGTTTAATCTCGCCGCAACCATCCACATCAAGTCTAGCGTCTGTCCGCAGCGAAGGTGAGAACACGTCGTCCTTTGGCCACTATTCCAGTGCATCCGGTATGAATAGTGCGTTGACTGCTGGTTCGATTGGAATATTTTCCATTGTTAGCACACTGATCGTGACCAGCCTGTTGGTGATACTGATGGCGCGTGTGTTTTGCTTTCGATCCGGGCAGGGATCCTCACGGGTGGACGAAGTACCACTGCGAAGTATGGCCAACGAAGAGGGATAGGCACTACCAATGCGGAAACATTCCAAATCCCGGAAGCGTATCATCCGACTTAAAATCTCCTTGCGGTAGGAATACTTTCAGCACGATCTGTGATCTAGTGGATGGACTTGAGGGAAAAGACTTAACATAGAAATGGACTAACATCACCGTAACTAATTGTGTAAAAATGAATTCTATACTTGTGCAGCTTCCAACCACAGAGTATTTAATATTGATAACAATCGTTTATTTAAATATAACCAACGGACATAACAGTCCCAACAGGCTAATAATAGGTACAGTGCGTTTTGTCATTTATATGCAGTAATGACATGGTTGCGTGGCGAAAGAAATGGATCGAAAAGGACATCTATGCGAGCCCGTGCACCTGTAAAATGATAAAAAATGAAAACATTTGTGACACACACACGGTATGCTTCGTCCGGGGCGTACCTTTCTCCAGCAGAAACAATAAACGATCGTATAGGATGATTGTTTCTATGAGTGGTGCAAACATCAGTCTTAGGGTATAAAACTTTACAACATCTTCCCATCGGCTGAGATTAAGCCGCGTTTCTTCTGATTGGATATCCTTTTCCGGTATGGTGATCCCCAGTGCAGCAACGGCATGTTGACAGTATTCGGCAAAGCTCACTTCCGCAGCCTTTATGCCGCCTTTAAGCCCGGAACGTTTCAAATCCGGTCGAATGCGAACGATAATGTTCTCGATAGCGGCTCGATAGGCGTGCACCTTAAGCTCATGGTAACCGTGCCTCAACTTTTCCCGATACTGCTCAATCGCATGGCATCCAATTTCTCGAGCTTCGTAACTTAAGCTGAGCTTAGCAGTGCGACAAAAGTCACTAAGTGGGAAACCGTAATCATTTGTCGTGATGTTGGGGATAGCAATTTCGCACGAAAGTTTCATATAACAGCAACAAACGAGCTTCACAAAACGACATTCCCGGCAAGCAAGGAAAAGACGAAGCAACGACGGAGCCAAATCGCCACACGGATGGAGACCGATTAATCCGAACTTAAATTCATCGGATTGCTGCTCTTTTTCCACATTCAATGCATCTCGTAAAAGCTGCACGAAGCGCTCCGGATCAATGTGGTCGAGGTTGACTTTCTCGTGCAGATGGACGGGATGCGTGGTAGAGTCACATAATGATGGATCAAGCTTCGCTAGCCGCCGCCAAAGTTCAGTGTCTTTTTGCCTATTAACAGAAAGCTTAAAGGTTAAACTGTGTTGTACTTTTCGCGCATTTTGCATTTCGATACGCACCTTGCCGCTTGGACGAAAGATTCATTTTGCTCGAGACAACAGACACGAAACCCGTATCCGTAGGCAAGGGTACGAGCCAAGTTCCCCTGACCAGAACCAATGTCGATCAGCGTGCTACAGATGTTTTCTGGTGGTTCACGTGAACAGTTTTCAGCGAACTGTTCAATCTCATGACGCTTCTTCAATTTAACCGATTTCTGAAACAAGGTTGAGTGTTTCTGGTACACACCACCGGGAATGGTCTGATTCTGCTGCTCAGGTTTGCTTCTGGTATGTACCAAACGACGAAAAAGCGTCCGTAAAGTTAACACCGTCAAAGGCCATACATTCGTTTCTTGTTGCCGAGAGTCAAAAATTAGCAGCTCTGGAAGTTGCTGGATTGGCACAGCGCTGAAACAGTGATTCCAACTGGACGATAAAATATTCCAATGATTTTGTTGGTAAAAATCCTGCCATCGAAAGAGAAATTCAGTACACAAACCACACCAATTTGCCAGCATTAGTTATTACCACTATGTACGCATCGATTAAAGTTTTGTAGACGTTCACTATTTGATAAGAATCCAATATTTTCTGCCGCAATTCCACTTGCAAACGTAAGCTCTCATCCATTGCTTTGTTTTGTTTATTTTGTGATTGTTGTCAAACATGGTGCGAATAGCAAATGTGACAGGTCTCAGCATGTTGCGCCCTTACGTCAGTTTGATTCGTTTCAGAAGA
>KI424003.1:3807-19231 GCA_000473375.1 Anopheles culicifacies | reverse complement strand
CTTGCTGTTGGATGATAAGCGTTAATAACTAGCCTGTAAGCTGATGAAGCTTATAATGGGCTTTCAAGGCAAAGAAAAAATATCAATCGAGATGGTACCGTGATTAATGTCTGTACCATCTATTGCCTTCTTGTATGGAAATGAATAGAAATGCGAAAAAAAAACAAATCCGGTTCCCTTTTTACATTCTAACTCACCGGTACTGTCCACTGTGTTGGTGTATGGTAATTTCTATGCTAGTTTTTCAGCGTCATTCACTAGCGGGTTCCCCTTTTTTATCGGCTCGGTTGTCGTCAATTCGGCAAACCGGTTCTTCCGGGTTGTAATGTCCGCGCGCGTTATTCGCGTCAAATCAAGCGCATGAAGATATGCATGCCAGTACGATGTTTCATCCTGCATTGAAGATATTCATGATACGTGCGGTTAAATATAGACTGTTTCAGGGCTACAACTCCCCCGATGGTTTATGTTATACAACAGGATTACTCGAACGACACCGTGAGACGTGCATCTCATAGCAAATCCAACATTAAATCGTTCAAACCTCTCAAAGCATTCGTAATAAAGTTCGATTTACTCTTACTGAACAATTTCTTTTCTTTGCAATCTTGTAGTAAAAGAGTTTGGTGCCTAATAGGGCTGCCTTAGTGGGTTTTCAAATGACAGTATCGATATCAAATTCCGATAGAACTTCCATGTTTAGTAATGTCATAAGTAATATGTAGTAGATTACAATAAGGATGTTCACGCATTGTCGGTACCAGAAGGATTGTGTGCGACATTATGCAGAGCGAATTTTTCCCCTATCGAAGACGTTAAGAGGTCTGCAGCAAAAAGTAAAAAATTGATGCTTCTTCAACATAACATTGCTTGTTATTTTTTCAATATTTGTTTGCCATGCTCGTGGAGACAAGTACACTGACATAAGGCCGGCTATGGAAAATGCCTCAAAACCGATGCTTATTTAATAATGTTATCCTTCGTTGAAACACACACATACACCGTATCGTTAAAAACGCCAAACTTTTGATCCAAACGAACATATTTGATTGAAGAGTTAATGCGTGGTAGCAGAGGGTTTACTTTGTTTGCGCTGAACTATCCCATGCAGGTTGGATAAACGTCCAGAATAACAATTGTTGGCTTGTTCGTACTGGTAATAATTTGTTTCTGCCCACTGCAACAGATGCGTATGACTGTCACCATTGACAGCGCCCTCTAGCGAATAGATGGAAAACTAGGTTAAATTATAAATCAGCCGTTTGTAAGCAATTGCAATGATTATTTATCGTTTCGTTTTATTAGTTCAAAAATATTACGCAAAACTGTCATGGTTTTGTTTTGCTCCTTACTGGTTCAATGTAAATAATATGCTCATAAGTTCATTTTTGTTTTGTAAAGGAAGGAAACACTCGCCGCAGGCAAGTGTGCATAGTTAAGTCTCTGTTTGCTTTGCCTACAGAAGATGGTACTTGCCATTTTGCTCGTTAAACAGCTATCTTTAACAACGAATTCCTACCTTCTTGTAGAAACTGTTCTTAACATGTATCGAATGGTATATAATTCTTAAGATTCTTGTGAACACGAACGTGTGCATACTGATTACTGGCTATCCTATACGTTTGGCACTTCGTTTTGTATCAATCTCTTACGATATCTGCAGCAGATTCTCACATTGTTTCCATGCATAATACTTATGCATGTACTTTCTAATTTGCTTTTTCTATTGTTATTGTGATTGAAAGCTATGCTAAAACTAACTTATCATTCTGTCTGTTCCAGCATAACTTACAATCCACAACAACAGTAGAAAAAGCAACACATTTCATTAACTTAGAAACAACGGTTGCCGCATCCGGTTTATCGTCGCTTTTGCCTCTTAGCTACGTTTACCAACATGTTGAAGACTTCTTGTTTGATCCATTTCTTGGTGCGCGGCATGTAGGTGCCGAGATCTGGCTGGTATACGAGACAGGCGAAATCTGTAAACTGTAATTGTGATAAGAACGGAAGGGGTACCATTAGTGCTGATACGTACGAAAAGGATCGTTTGATCTATGTTTACCTGATCCATGTATTCGAAAAGCTGTTCGTCATCGTAGGTTATTGTACGTTTTCCTGGATTGCATTTCTTCAGATGCTCCTCGTAGATGCTGCACACTCCCTCTAAACAGTCGTTAATGCTTTCGAAGTCACAATAGGTGCGTGACTTAGCATCCTGATCCGGCTGCAGCAGTAGGATGGTGTGCGACATTATGAAGTGCGTTTTTTCGATTCGTTGAGGTTACGGAAGTTAGATTTAGCTGAAATGCAAGTAAAACAATAAAGATCGATCCAACCGTTTTGTTTTTTTTACAGCAATAAGCCCAGCCACGATTTTACCGAGAAGCCGGTGTAGACAAAGCACCGGAAAGTTCATGACTCATGGCATTACAATTTTAACAATGCTATTGTTGGATTAAAACGTCGAACACATGCGAATCAGAAACTTACCTATCGTCGACTCGCTTAAAACGCCGAAATGGATGAAAAAACTCAGTGAATGCAGAAAATCTTTGATTTCTTTTGTCTAACAATGAAGCACGCGTCTGCAATATGCCGATCGTTATTCTGCTTCCTTCGAATTGTCAGAGATAGAGGTAATGTAATTTCAATCGGTAAAATTCAGCGAAATCTTAGCACTCGTTCGCTCGCCTTGCAGTTTATTGCAGCACGCAACTACAGATGACAGCCGCTAGCGAAGCGCCCTCTTGCGGATAATAAGGAACACAAAACATGTAATTAATTACAAATTGACTGTTTGTAAACAACAGCAACGCACGCATGGGTAGAGTAATTTCGATTTTTTTTAATTTCGCTGGAATATTCCGATTTTGGTATCAAAACTCGTGCAACGTATGATTTGTCCTATTTTACCCTAAAATGTAAAACCCTTTTATTGTAAGATTTATAAATTCAAAACTAGGCAACTGTACACATTTTAAACATACTTCGTCTTACATTTTATTTGTCTCTTTCCGGAAATAACACTATCCTTGACGATGACAATACATTCTAATCTTTTCACACACGACTTTTATAGATTGCTTTGAAATCTCAAACAGCAATTGATTCCATTCACTTATCCTAGCGGCGGTCGTAGCATCCTGTAGCAAGCACTTCAGGTTACGTGGTAGAATTAATTCTAGTAAGCCATCATTATATGGCAGACATGATCTAGTAGATGGTTACGCTCAAAGAGAAAGTAAGATTGATTCATCTATGGAGAAATGTGTTTGAGAAAACCTGCAGGAATATTTCCTAACTTTTTCTTTAATGTTTTTACGATATAATGCTCGTGCCTAGCTTTGAACAGTGGCGATATGAAGTACCACCGAGGTGCGATTATTGCTAGTTGAATAATGATCGTGCAAGAGTATCAAACTACACCTGCATTATTGTTTTTGTTTCTGCAAAATGCATACGCGATAGTAGTTGTCTTGTGCAGTAGGAAGACCAAATGCACAAAGAAGATGTTAGTGAAAAATGTGAAGATGATCCTAATATTTGTTGAACTTTTTATATGCATGCGCACTTTGTTACGTGTTTTACAAAATAACATAACATTTGTACGATTTCATGAATTAGTGAATCATTAACTAAGGGGTCAAGGGTTGGAGGTTAGTATTGGTTGACTTACAAGCTACAAGAAAAGAAATGTTAGAAATGTTGGAAGAAAAGAAAAGTGGACATCGTGCAGAAATAGAATCATCGTTACGCAGTGTTGCCAGCGGCCTGTTTCAGTAGTACGTAAATTTTCTCCTTTATCCATTCCTTGTTGTATGGAGCGTACGTGTTGGTAGATTTCTGATACACGAGGCAGCTAAGATCTATAAGCTGTGATTGCATGCCGTAACGAAATGATACATTAGTGCTCGATCATTCTCGAATGGAGCTTTTACAAATCGCTTGAGAATTACCTGATCGACAAAATCAAACAGCTGGCTAATGTCGTAGGTTATGGTCGGCGTGTTTGGGTTGCGGCGTTTCAGCTGCTCCTCGTAGATCTTGCACACACCTTCCATGCACTCGTTAACACTCTCGTAATCACTGTAGGTGCGCGTTTCGGGATGCTGACCCGGTTGTACCAGAAGGATGGTGTGCGACATTATGGAAAGCGATTTTCCTATTGATTGAGGTTAGGGATTCTAAAAACAAAATACGAAACGCTAAAACGAAAAGTAACACATTAGGGCTTTTCCCTACAGAATTGCACTTTTAGCTTTCTATGTTTTGCTGTCATGCACCAGGAGATAATTGTCTCCATGAGCCCGGCATTGAAAACGCCGGAAAATTCGTGAATCATAATATAAACATCCAGATGATTTTATGCTGCATATATACACACACACACACTCACACGCATACATACATATGCTTTTTACAATGCGAAACATGCTTACCGACTCGTTACAAAAAGCCCGTAATTGATAGAAGATTCCAGAAAAACTTTGATTGCCGTGGTAATGCTCGCTGATCGAGTATTATTTTGATTACTGAGGGCTATGGGAAATTTCGGTACAATTGGGAAAATGTACAAGATCCCAATTGTTTGCTTGCTCTGCAATTAGTTTGTCGCTGCACACAACGCGAATGACAACGGCTGGCAGTGGTGCCCCCTAGCGGCTAAATGAGTAAACAGAATATTGAATTACAAATTAACCGTTTGTAAACAATTGTAAAGCAGTCCGACCAGGCGATTTTAAATGAGTGTTTTTCTTTCGCTAAAAATAGCGTTACATTCTCTAATTGGTACAATGGAAACAGCAAACTAACGACTCGTGTTTAGTAGAATAGAAAAACATCTTCAGTGACCAAGTGTACACATTGTAATCACCGCTTATTTTGCTTATAATATATTTTAATTGTGCCGTTCTTCTACGAAGATTAAAATAGATTTAAATTATATTTTTCTTTGCCGAGCGTATGTTTTGCAAATTATTGAATGTTATGAGCTTTTGGCTGGGGACGGAACGGGAATTATTAAGTCCATCGGGAAGAATTATGCTTGAGCACACGAACATTTATTTGTTTATTACTGTTTTCCTATTGCCCACCTCACGTGCGTAAATGTAAATTCAAATTTATGATTGCCTTTTTGTAGTATATCTTCAGATATATACTGAGTTGCTGAACATGAACAAAACACAATATTTAAGCAAGTAAATGTGAGAAAAACAGAATGAGCTTTTCATGATATAACTGATTACAAAATAAAAGTGTTTTATAAAGTAGAGACTACGGGAAAAAAATATCAGCTTCTTTTGTGGAACTGCAAGCACAACACGTTTTGACACCTAGCATTTTGGGATTCTTTCCTTGACTTTCACTCATCCATAGCTGGTCCTGTGTAGCTTCTGCCCGTTTGGATTTGTTCGTACTGTTGGACATCCACTTTTAATAGTTTGCAGTTTCGTTATTTACTGTTGCCTTCCTAAATCGTTGTCGATTTGTAGGCCTCGCTTGTCTGATGGATTGCTTACAACTTGATATTACAGCGTCATAGATATAACGTTACGCGATGTTGCCAGCGGCCTGTTTCAGTAGTACGTAAATTTTCTCCTTTATCCATTTCTTGCTGTACGGTGCGTACGTGTTGGTAGATTTCTGATACACGAGGCAGCTAAGATCAATGAGCTGTGTTTGCATTTAGAAGCGGAACGATGCATTAGTGTTCGAACATTCTCGAAATGACCTTTCGCCTGAGGAATTACCTGATCGACAAAATCAAACAGCTGGCTAATGTCGTATGTTATGGTCGGCGTGTTTGGGTGGGATCGTTTCAACTGCTCCTCGTAGATCTTGCACACACCTTCCAAGCATTCGTTAACACTTTCAAAGTCACAGTAAGTCCGTGTTTCGGGATGCTGACCAGGCTGTATCAGTAGGATTGTATGCGACATTTTGCGCTCGATTGAGGTTAGGGATTGTGGAAAAACGCCTAAAACAAAAGGGAACATATCATTAAGACTTTTTCCAACATAATTGTACAAACAACCTTTCGATAATTGAATACCCTGACCCAGGAGCCAATCGTTATCATGACGCCGGCACGGAAAATGCTGGAAATTTCGTGCATCACAATATAAACATCCTAATGATGTTGTTTCTTCATCGACACATACACACACAAAAACATATACCAAATAGGAGCTTGCTTACCGTCTCGTTAGAAACACTGATTTTGATGGAGGAATGTGTTTGTTGCGGATAAACGTTGATTGTAGAAATGCAATGTCACTCGTAATTGACCATTAATGTTCGTTTGCAATTAGCTTGAACTGTTTATATAGGAAATTGTTTGGATTACTTCGGACACCGATCTTCCCTCTATTGCTCCGCAAATAATGTGTCGAAACACAACACACGCACACACACATACACAAATGCAGCTGACAGCCAAAGGTGTCAGTTGTTGGGAGGTGATGTGAATTAGTGATAGCGCCCTCTAGTGGAAAAATAAGCTTTAAGCTATTTTACACTCACTAGATGTGCATGTTGTACAGCTAGGCCTTGTAGGTGCGATCGGCGCACGGATTACGATCAATTTTTGATAAAATTAAAAAAAAAACTCAAACAGGACTGACTATCCTGTTGCGGATGAATTCAAGTTAAAGAAGCCAGAAAGGAGAGGTTGTAGAGCCATAGAACAAATAGAAAACTACTACTTTTATTGTGTTCTGCCATAAAATAATAATAAAAAAATGAATCGTTTTAAGCGATCGGCGGGTCCGGTTTTGGGGCCAATACGCTTTGTTGCGTATCAGCCTAAAATTTGCATCTAAATCTACATTAAGATCGTGCAAGGAACGCACACAAACAAAGAGAGAATGAAGATCTTATTGTGGAACGTTTTATCCACTTTAGCCGCCTATGTGCGCCACATCTCTCGCCGCTTGTGCTAAGTGATCTTCTTCAGAACGATCGCATTTTGCCTGATGGATCTCCGGATGGGAGCAAGAATTGCCACGAGGCCAACATTGCCTACCGATCGAGATGGAACGATCCACATTGATCCGTACCGGTTTCCCCATAGAAGTGCACCGCTTTGCTCTTTGCTCACCTGGCGTGGCATCATTCAGAACGAGTTCGTTCTGTCTCGCTTGTGCTTGGCTTAAAGCTCAATCCAGCGCAGGGAAGAGATCCACCCGCTAGTAACCCACTTACTGCGTGCGCACGTTCTCCCGCACTCTAACACCGACTATGTAGAGACTGGTTTGTGGAGGATGCTGCCATTGCCGTTCTGCAGAACGATTCATGAGAGAGAGAACGAATTTCTAACGGGCCGACGGAACAAACGATAGAGGAGAATAGAGGAGACGGAATGAGGATGGGGAGATCACACACCGTAACGGGTTGTGAGCAGAATCCATCAAATGCGAACGTGTGTCTCTGTGGCATCAGTTCTGTCAGTCGCGTTCTTGCGTCGTGAAGACGATCGCGTATTTTGCCGGTGTGTCGTTCGTCTAATACGTACCTGTGCCTTGGTTTGCGTACGTGCGTGCCTGAGTGCTCATACCGGTGTGCGTGTGTTCACAAATTAATTGATCCGTTTGAAGTGCTTTCTTAGCCAAGCGTTGCGGTTGACAAACGATCGCGCGTTAATTTTTTTTTGTAGAAGTAGCGTCCCCCCAAAACAAAATATAAAGTGTTCTCCGGTGTATTCGAGACATCCGAGTCGAAGAACAACCAAACCCGTACCGTCCTTCCATCAACCTTACCAACAACGGAGGGCAGATAACCGGCCAATCAACCTGCCACGATCAACGTAACGTAACGAACCGTTACCGGCTTTAAAGTTTAAAGTGACATCGATGGTTCAAGGACTCAGGATGCAGATGAGAACGATCGCTCGTGCGAAGTGAAACAGCCTTCCGGGTGGGGGTTTTTTTATTCTATTTGAGTGTGAGTGTTTTTTTTGTGAAACTTTTCTTTTGGGTGGAAAAAAAAACCGGTCTTCCATGTGAATTCGGTCGTGTGCGTACGTGTGTTCGACAGTCGTAAATGTCGCCCGAAACCCGGCTACCTCTATTGGTAGTTCCCGTTATCATTCGCATATTCGCCAACCCTTCAACATCCGCTCAGCAACGCCACCAGGCCCACATTGAGGGTGGGATGACCCCCTTTTACTGGTGACTGCGATTGTTTGTGCAGTACACGCTGCGGGTCTAATTTGTGCGTATTTATTGTGCCCAAGACGGAAGTGTGCCTCTCCGTTGTTTGTTTACGTGCGTTCATTTTATTGTAACCGTTCTTTGTTGCGTAACTGTGTTTGAGTGGGTGTCCGTAAGTGTGCGTGCGTGTTGTGTTTTGTAAAACTAATCCGAATGTCGCCGGATATAAGGTTACAATTCTCACCACAACTAAGGTAAAATGGCGCTTGAATGTCCTTCGACTCATTCTTCTCCAATGGATAGCACTAGAGGAACTAAAATGGGGGCTTGTTTTGATTTAAAGATGCTTAATTGCAATATGTATCTAGTGGTTCTATTACATTTGAAAGAAAATTTTACTCTTCGCCTGAAAATATGCTATAGAAGGCATTTTGTAACTTTGAGAAACCTTAATAAAATGGAATTTTGTACATTAAAGTAAAAAAAAACAGTCATCAGTGTTATTAAAGCTATGAAATGTTTGTTCCTTATAGAGATATTTACTTTTGATTTTTGCAAATAACCAGCAGTCACTGGTAACAGGTTTTGCCAACGCTTCATCAATTTGTGATTTTATTACCATCGTGTGATGAAAAGTGTTAACGTGCAATTGATAATGCAATTTGAAGTCGGTTAAATGCAAAGCAAAAACGAAAATAAATGTATAAACAATCATACGCACAGTATAACATCACCGGGTCATAACATTTTTTCGTGTTGCTTTTTGCAACGCCAATGGCTGCATCGTAATAATGCGCTTCGTATGAAATTGTGGTTGGTTTATTAACCTGAAGTTGAGTGTATGTTGTTTACCTGGTAGGATTTTTAATTAAATGTACCGTGAAAGAGGTATTGCATTTTGGCAGTAAACAGTAAACACTGTATCTGATTTCAAAGTAGTTATTTGCGGTAAAAGAAAATTTATTACACGCTCTTGAGGTTCCTTTGTAGCGGGATTGTGTGTTGAGCGCCTGTTGATATGCAATTGCGTTGCAACGAGGGTTTAACTGGACAATGATTGCATACATTTAGGCGAATCATACTTAAAGTGGCGTTCGAAAAGTGTGTTGTGTCCATTTAAACCTGCTTAAATTAATATAAATATTCCGTTCTTTTCAAATTCATGTTTATCATCTTTTTGTCCTTTCCTCTTCCCTATCCTCTCCTTACAGATGCCGTACAGCAATGGGGCGACGTTACGGTTTCTCGTACCGGCAATATTGCGTGGCAGCCAGAAAAACGTCTGCCGTATAACGCGCGTCTCGATCAGTGCCGATTCGGTCTACTACGACGATTCGGACGATTCCGGCACGTCCAGTGTGATCCCGATTGCTTACCGTCCGGTCAGCAGTATTGGCAGTACGGACGGCGAATCCATGGACGACGACAGGTTAGTGGATGGGTTACGGAATGTTTTTTTTTTCTTTCGGGTACAATAAGTGGGCGGGATGCTATTAAGAATATTTGACGTTTTGTGTCACACAAAGTACTTCACGAATTACGTTCTTCAATATACTTATCGCATTTTTGGATGCACGTTTAAGCGTAAAACAATATTTTCTGTTAACTATTATTTCATCTCGGCGCTGGATTTTTTTTTGCGGAGTTCATTACCCAAATGGCACCACTAAGTACACCTCAACAAGATCGTAGCGACCTAACCTCAAATAGCCAGCTGTCGCTTATTACGATTTTAGATGTGATGCTCCAAATACACTCAGCGGTCGTCGCGTGTGGCCAGCTGAGTTGACGGTCAATTATAGAGGTAGCCATATTTAACCATACTCCACCCTCTCTCATACACACACACAAACAGCTACAAACGGGTGCGTATGACGTCATTTATTGATTTTTAAAACTGTCACCATGTGCAGTGGGCGCACTTGGTCGTACTTGGCCATCGACCAAGCGCACCGTCAACGCATCTGTCTGTCTTTGCGCACGTTGGAAGATATTCGTTCTGCGCTGTTGGGTCTCTGGTCTAGGTTGACCTAGAAGGAAGAATAAGAGGCGATGGAAGCGTAGAATGTGTGTGAGAGAGAGAGATGGGAATGTTAGGCTTGAAGCTTTAGTACCGGGAGTTGTCTTGCTGTTGGAAGGCAACATACGATGGAATCGGAATGCTCACGTGAGCGTTCGAAGTGTTTGCACCATTTCTAACCGTCCCCCCTCCCTCCCTCCCCGGTACCATTTTTGTGACGGTGGTTTACGGTTTAGTTGCAAAATATGACACAGCCAGCATGTATGTTCTGTTGCTTTTCAGCTTTGCTTGCCGAGTTTGGAATGAGATGACAAAAGGAAAACGAGACGATGGGACACCTAAAAATAAGCGTCCATCTCTCTGTGCGTGTGTGTGTGTGTGCGCACACCGTGGCCATGTGTGTCTGCTTTTGGCTCCGAACCATCCGTGTGCCAAGACATGAAATTGGCTGCACGCTGAAGCCGTTAACGCGCACGCGAGATTTTTGAGAGGTGTATTTATTTACGTTCTCATTTACTGTTGTCGTCTGCGAATTCGGAGCGGAACACGCGGCTGTGGCAGTGCGGATAGAAGCTGCACATCTTCACCTTCGCCAGGGGAGGAAAATGGTTAAGTAGCGTGTAGAATAGTGCAAACAAATATTAAAACCCTCCCAGTACATTACATGCCCGCCGTAAAATGGATCGTATGTGCGATGGGCAACATTACGGGTAGCATTTTACTACCATAAGAGCATTTTATTTAATGGTCACAGCAGAGAAATCGGATGGAAGCTATTAAAACTGTGCTGATCGTCTCGTTATAGCTTTCTAAATATTATGTTTCATTAAAGCAATTTTTTTCGTCGAAACATTTTTTTTTCACAGCAATACAGTTTTTTGCATGACTGCAAACGTTGAAAAGATAGTCATAATTGAGAATAGAAAAATACATACGCTAATATTTTTTCACATTTTTACTGATTTATTATACGGTTTGAATTGAATTTTTAAATTCCTTTCAACTTTGTAGAACATCAACTTTTCCAGTTATAGGGGAAAACCTAGTGGTCTTATAATTATATTAAGGACTGTAACTTCTGTGGTACATTTTAAAAGAAGAATGCAGCAAAATTGAATAGCACAGAGCTAGAAGCTAAACCGGAAGCTAAGCAGTCGGGTTTGTTTAAAATTATTTAATAATGATTTATGAATTATGATAAAGTATTATTAATTAATATTACGAAATTAGTTTTTTTTAAATAACTAATTATAAGGACATGGGTGTGCTTTGGGAAATGTGTGTAAAATGATTCTCGATTTCTGATTTGTATAAAGCAGCTTAGAGAATCTCATATTCGCGTATAAAACAATTGCCATTATCTATTGACGATAAAAAAATAATAAAAAAACGCCGAAATGTATGCAATTGGGAATACAAAACATTTTATTTCGATTCTTTTCAATGTAAAAGGGCTGTCACTTTGTCAGATTGGTTAAGAGACATTTATTTTACACACTTTATATAAAAACCGGAAAATTCGACTAATTTTTGTACAAAAAAAAAAGCTAACTATCCTAACAACTGTTTTGTTTTTAATTTTGTTAGTGTATCTTGTGATACTTTCTTACTGCTAATGAGGATTTTACGATTTGTAAACAAAGTTAATAAAATATAAAACACTCGTTAATGGGAGAAAAACCAAAACAACCATTAAAATGCAACTGAACAACGCGCACCATAGAAACCGATTGAGAAACCTTGCGCAGACATAAACCGTAAACTAATTTGTCGTTACAAATAAAAATAACGAATAATGCAAATCGCAGTCGCAGGGACGGTAATTATGTTTGCTGCATTGCCACGGTTAAAAGCCCCCGGAGCACTTCCGATGAATTCGATAATGATGTCACGATTTCTGCACGAAATAGAGCATCTTTCTGCGATGCAATTATCGGGACCGATTAACGAGCGTTCCCGGGATTTATCATCCGGTCGCACTGGTAACCTTGACATCCAGTCAAGCGGGAAATAGATAAATATAAATAAAAGCAAAAAGCAAAAAAAAAACCGAACCAAATGGAAATGGAAATTAAAAGTACGATTATGTTTCTAGATGGCCGGTGCAGCTCTGCGTCGCAGTGTGTCATTTCGAAAACACAAATCAAATTATTTCACCAACATACGCAGGAAATGGAACAGCAACGCTTCGGAGGATAATGTAATCTTTGCCGGTTGACTGTACTTGCCGCGACGTTTGCTCTCGCACCCATGCACCAAGGTATGCCCGGGAAATGAAAAATATTCCATCCATGTAGCTGTCACGTCGATGTTCTGCTGCTTGTTGGACGTGCTATTTGAGCTATGCCACATACCTAACATGCAGCTTTATTTTCAATGTTTGCTTTATGCGCTCTTTTGTCTTGGCGTGGTATACTCCTTGCGAAACCGTTTGATTTAATGAATGCCTTACAGACAGGCGACGCAGCAGAAACCATGTCCAGTGGGAAGGTATGGTTGAATTTAATCGAGAAAAGTGCACACACACACACACACACCGCACGGACCCCCGAAAAGGAGCGGGGTCGCTCGATGCAAACCGTCGCACAGTGGATGCAATAGTCGACAGAGCATATTTTTTCATCTTTTAAAAATACTTGTTGGAAAAAAAATGATTTCTAGAAACTCGGAGACTTTGGATAAACCAGGGACCACTATCTGATATGATAAATTTAATGGAACATCTTTGATCCTTGATATTTCCCCAACAACTGCGGTGATTAAAAATGTCTTACGCTATTTTGCGAAAGATAATTTAAAATACTTTAAACGCAATAATTAAGACAAAAAAGCATAAACGTTCTAAAGATTCTTATCATAAAGATGTATTTAAGTTATATTTTATCCCAGCCTTTGCATAGGTTGTACCCACTGTACACACGTTTTGTTGGTATCTTGTTGTGTCGTGGCAGATAGGGACGAGTGGAGGACAGATTGCAGTGTATAAATTGATTAATCAGACTGGATTTTTGACCCACCGTTCCTTCACGCATTCGCCCATCTCTAGGGAGCGTTGGTTCTAATATTGGAAGCTAGAGGACGGTTGGATGAAGAGAGAGAGAGAGAGAGAAAGAAAAAAAAAGTCCCGCACACGAACTTAGTTCCGCCTTCGTTCCGGTAAAGTTTATGCAATCGAATCGTTTTTCGCTAATAAGCATTTTATTGGAGCTTTATCGCCCTTGGGGGGATAATATTTAAAATACACTTTCTAATAGCCGGTGCCAGGATACCGTCCGATCCGCAACTATTGCTCACGCCCAATCGGGCAGTGTACGTGGACGTGTAAACAAGTTTTTGAGTGGAAATTTTCCTTCCTGAAGAGTATTAGCGCCGGCAGCTAGGCAATTGTACACGTGCCAAACAAACAAACGTTCATTTAATTGGTGATTTCAAGAAACAAACACGCGTGTGTGTGTGTGTGTGGATACAAATTGTATGTGCGTGTGTGAGAGCCTCCTTTCCGCGCAGTGATGGAAGCTGACCCGGTACGAGCGTCCGATCGCGAACCGTCCGTATCGGCAGGCAGTGATAGTGATGTGGAGGATGACAGCAGTGTTACCAGCCGGGGCAGTAGTGATAGTAGCAGCGGTAGTATCAGCTTCGCTGCCCGGGGCATCCGTCCGGCTGGGGAAAATGTGCAAATCATCATCGAACCGTGGTAAGCTCGTAACGATGATGATACGGGGCAAGAAAAACAAAATAAACGAACGTTAATAAAACAATTCACGAGCAACATGGAGCAACATGTGCGTAAAAAAAAAACAAGAAATAAAGAACAGAAAAAAGGGGATAAGAACTATTATCCGCACAATCAAACATTACTAAAAGAGAAAACTCAGAGCTGTGAATTAGGAGGTAGTGTGGAGAAGAAAAGCTATGTGGAAAGTAATTAAAAAAACACAAAAATCCATAAAAAATAATAAATCAAACGCGCCTCACGCCCCCAGCGCAAACCCACCAGCCAATTAAACGCTTCGACGTGCGGCAGCTTCCAGCAGCAATCACAATCACCGCCGTACGACGTGCACTAACGCATCCGCTTCAATCACACGGGATCGGCACGATTTGCGACACATTATGCACAGCTGTACCGATTTGTCGAGCTAATGAAATTACACCTCGATGTTAATAAAATTGCCAATGCCAAGGTTGCAATATCCTGCATTTTTACATCCATCCGCTCTACGAGCGTCCTGATGCACTAGGTGTACAACATGCACAAGATCGAGACAAAGTGTGAGAGAGAGAGAGAGAGAGTGAGAGGAAGATGAAGAATAGATGATACAGCAAAACAGTAGGTGGAAAATCACAATGGAAAAGTTGATAAAATACATCAGCAAGTTGTAACTGCATCAGAATAGCTGGCGAGAGAGAGTGAGCGAGAGGGGGGGAAAGAGAGAGGAATGTGGTATTTGGGGTGGGTTGAAGACGAGAGCTCATAAAACGATGGTTGAGATTCTCAAACTATATAACATAAAATAAGCACACACATGTACACATTTGGACAAATGCTGCAAATGAGTAGAGATGGGAATAACAACTCACTATGATGAATAGATTCTGGGTAATTGAGTCCCATCGATGAGCTAAACCTTGAAATGATTCTGTCGAGAGTTATTTTTGAATTTTACACTAGAGTTAGAGATAGCTCACGAATGAGCGGAGCATAACCACAAAGAATCATCACACGTGCATTAAAACACACTTTTATGAGTGATGTAGCTTTAGAATTGGGTGAGTGATATGATTCATGAATTAAATGAGTAAGTGATTTGACTTTTTAGTGATTGCATGAGTAACTGGAAATTCACCGCAAAGAATCATAACTAGTGTTGTCTAGAGATGTGCACACGAAGTAAGAGTGAGTGAGTTGAATCATTCAAAGGCGTTTATGGTTTCAACTTCAGCATTAGGAGATTTTATGGCTCTCACTCTCTGTGTCGACTAGTGTTTGATTCCTTTTGATTTCAACTCACTTCTACTCTTTGTACCGATTATTGACTCACTCCTGAGTGAGTAACTGTTTTGCTACTCTTTTTGGCTTTAAATTGCTCAATAAGAGAGAGTGAGAGAGAGAGAGAGTAAGTGTGTTGTTACTAATTTTAAATTATTTTTATTTTTAAATTTAAGAATCGAAACCATAATGAGTGAATCATGTCATGAGCTTACAAGAGTGAGTGATACTATTTCTTTTTTAATTCATTAGTGACTG
>AXCM01005427.1:0-19740 GCA_000473375.1 Anopheles culicifacies | reverse complement strand
CTGTAACAACACCAGCAGCTCACATAACACATAAAACCCACATTTGGTTTAAAAAAGGAGATAAATTCAGCTTGTGAAAGGATGTACGGCCACTAAAACAGGTGGGAAGGTGGCGTGGAAAGGATGTCTGGTTTCTCTTTGAACATACACGAAAGGAAAGGTACTCATCCTTTGAGAGATATCATGGTTGAAAGGGAAAGCATCAGACCTTTTTTTTAAAACCACTGTTGCGAACGAATCTTTCCGACTTTGTAGTACATTATGGATGAGTTTAATGGGGCTTTTGAGTACCGTCCAATTTGAGCTAATTTCCCACCAATATGTGCAGTAAATCGGTTTTGGTTACGTTTATTCTTTAATGTCTTACCTTGGAAGACACTTCCATACATAAATCAAACAAAGATACATGACATTCGGAAGCAGTTTAAGTCAGTGACACTAAGAAATATTTTTTGTATGAAATTCTTTTAGCTCAAACATTACTCTGAGGTCTCTCCCAGCTGGTCTCGTCTAAAGACGCCGAGTTCCTGGGCACTGCCAATCGCCTCAAGAAGGATGTACGTCCAGAATGGAATACTGAGGATCAAGTCAAACGTACAAGAAAGAAGATGCAGCTCTAGAGCATGAAATTCATCAAATTATTACTGAGGTTTGATGTATGGGACTTGTCTCATTCTCGGAAGAAATAGTTCGAAACTATCAAATAGGACTTGTAAAAGGAAATCCTCCCACTAAGCAAATGCAGCAGATCTTAGACTAGATGGAAGTACAGCAGTTCTAATCTACCAATCTCTCGGTAGACTTCATTGCCTCATATGATGCCAATGTCATGGATGAGACTTTACGCCACCATGAGCTACTTTGGAGTCTCGACAAAAACTTATCGGACTTGTAATGTTGACAAAAGAAACTTCGGGAACCAGTTTCTAGAAATTAGTCTTGAGCTTGGTATAAGCTGCTTATCAGAAGATCGAACAGTCTCACTTTAGGCGTCTGAGAGATTGACTCGGTTCTAAAGCTAACGGAGAGTGCGAAAGACAGTGGAGGAGTCGCTTTTATCACTAACGGTCACGTCATACTAATGACACGTTCCTAAAGGTCGTCTACATGATTGGGAGACGTGGTAAAACCAAACTGGAGTCGAACGACAGACAAACCTCAAATTTTAAAATATTAATTTGTTTTTATTCTAACCACATCCTTCGCTTACTCAAGTTCCAGATCGTTTCGTAGACTTTCAACCGCTCAATACTTCGATTTACTTATTATTCGCTACGTATTCCGCCATCGTTAAGAATCCGTACGTAGTTTCGCTAAGAATCTCCGCCATTTCCGATTCGGGCACATCATACCCATAGCTACCACCGGCGCCAGTTTCGAGCGTGAACACCAAATCCGGCTGTACGGTGCCGGCCACAAAGTCGATGCTACTGCCGGACGCTGGCGGTTGCAGCAGTCCTGCACCACCGCTGGTAAAGATTCGTCCATTCTGGCTGATCAGTGTGAGTGCCACACTGTTGGCAAGATTGCGCAGTTCCGCCACATTGCTCGGATTGGTTGTGGCGCTGTGGGAGAACGGGTAGAGCACCATCTGATCGGCCGACTGGATGGACAGGTACAGGACCAGGTTGGCACTGTTGCTTTGGATGAGATCACGCATGGCGGCTGTTTCCGGAGCGGAGAAGGCAGCCGTACCGACAAAGCTGTCCGAGCAAGGCTGTAATAACGATGTTTTGTTATAGCACGTGGACAGAGTTATGGCTTACAGAAGCACTTACGTCACTGCTTCCACCAACAGTATTCCACAGATGACCAAAGTTACGGTTCAGATCAATTCCGAAACATCCATTTCCGTTGACACTGCGCGACTTCAGCCAGAGTCGGTTGGTGGTGCGCGAAAACTCGTAACCGTCCGGGTTAACCAACGGCACTACGAGGAAGTTGACGTTATCCAGAATGTTCTCGAACTCGTAGTAATGCTCGACGATCTCGTGCAGAATGTAGTTGGCAGACATCGGAGCGATCCATTCACGAGCACGAAGTCCTGCTTCGACGATCACTAGTGGACGATTAGCGACATTGTCCTTGCTCACACGAACTGCACGAATGGGACGACCTTCGGTACTGGTACCAACGTTAACAGCGGATGCTATCGTCGGAAAGTCACTCGCCAGCTCGTCAATGTACTCGTTGATCTAAATCCGCGGGGAGAATAAGATATCCACTAAAGAACCTACTGAGAATATGAAATTACGGTTTATCTTACTTCCTGAGCTGTCCAGTACTGATTAAAGTCAAGTGTTGCTCCTGCCACAAGGGCCACAAGCAGAGGTAGGACGAGAAGACTGCGCATCTTGGATATGAATGTACCAGGTGGCGAATGTAGTAACCCCAAGCTCGTATTGCTGCTCAGTAGTACTCCCGTGCCGCTTATATATCGTTTCCTGGATCGTACAACTTTGTTGCGAGATAGCAACAGTCCACCGATAGGGAACATTCGTGCACGCTCAGTAATTCCAACAGGACCACCGGTTTTGCTATATCAGACGGTGACAATCAGCATATCGTGTGCGCGGCTGTAACGCTGTCCTAATTGCTGCAGTTTGTAGGGTGATTGTTTCAAATCAACGGATTGTGTCGATAATCAACCCGCCGTTATCACGCTTAGCCGTTGCTCACAACAATGTTTAACGCGGCTGATAACGCGCGCACACCGGCAAGGGGAAACGGATTACGCTGGCCCGTTATAATTGGTGGTCGCGTTTAAACGGATGACGAAAACTGATTAACGACCTTTTTTTTGATAGAAAAAGGTAATAAAACAAGGTATTACGAACGGTTGCGTATGATTGAACGTCGGTTACGGGTGATATTATCTTATCGGGAAGGTGCGCGATAGCCTAAAGGGAGAGGAGCTGTAACTAGCCATGTAGTTTCTAACATGATGCAGAACTCGTGGTAATGCAACAGATGGTAATTATGTTGAAGAAAGTGTTTTAACATGTTCGATGGACTTAACTGCTACGTTAAACTATCTAACAAGTGGTCTACCAGGCCTCCAGTGTCATTGAGATGAGAAGAGATGGCTATGTGGATTGGATCATCATAAAGCATTCTCATGACGTGATCAACACACCTAGACCAAATATTCAAGACGGAGGGCATATTCATATCTTCAAAGTATACCTTTTTTTCTAATGCAGTTTTGAGTAAGGATTAAGGAAGAACTTTCTTAAAGGCGAAATTCCGAGCAACTTTAGAGGGTTTATTAATTGCTGAAAGACATTTAAGAATTGTAGGACATTGCTGATACTGGTCTTCAAACGGTTCAGAACCGAGGTTTGAAGCTCATTCGGGTCGTTCCTCAGCACTCAGGATTGATTATCCTGTTGCGAGTACTTTCAAGTTACGGAAACCAGAAATGGCCGGCCAAGACCTCTTGAGGTTGTAGAGCCATAGAAGAAGTTATGGTCCAATTTGCTTTCGGTAGATCTGTCACAGTAACTCACCACTGACAGCAATGGTCAGCTTTCGATGATGTGTAGTTTGTGATCTACCGAGAGGTCAGCGTTCAGGTTCAAAGGGGTCTCTTCGGGTTGAGATACTAGAGCGGGAAGAACGGGAAGTTTAACTCTGGGTAACCATCGTAATTGTCCACGTGTTGATCGTTTTTGTAAAAATATTGTTGTATTATATTTGAAGTAAAGAACATAAAACATACAAATGCGGAGCCTACAACAGGTCAGTCTTCTAACAGCTACAACTTGACTTCTTACGGATCTTCATATATAAACTTAAACGCCAGAAAGTATGCACACTGATTAAATTTTGCAAGAAAGCTTTGTTATCAGCGTTACAGCCCTGAGAGACCCTTATCGTGCTCTCTTCAGATCACAGTGAAGGTATGTTTCCATGTGCTAAATTACCTTTACACTTCTTAATACACTTATTTACCTTTAAGTTTACTGTAAAATAAGAAAAAACGTAGCTTCTCAACCATGTTCCGCAATATTAAACTCAATATTAGAAACAATTAGTAACGCTTTGTTACAAACACCACAATGCAATGAACGTTACAAATCAGCACCATAAACCGCCTAACAGCTTCAAGAGGCAAATTTACATTTCGATTGATTGCGACATTCAGACGCAAAACAAAAGCACTTCAAATGGATGGCCAAACGTGGTAAGGCAGCGCCAGGATGACATTGGTATGCTAAACCAGCTGACGCGCCGGAAGGCACTGCACGGCCAGACATTACTCATCGACACATTGTTCGGTAATTATTCGTTATTGTTTGCCATGATTTATGGACGCAATTAATTTAGAACTTTCCATTTCATTGTCCTACGGCGGGCAGGGAGAGCTTAAGTTTACGAAATGGTGCCACCAGCTGACCGCAGGCTAATAGATTTCAAAAGGGACATTGCTGAGCAAGCGTTACATTTTGTGTGTGAGTGGACGCTTATGAATGGCGTATTGGAGCTAGATTGGAACTGTCAGAATCATTTCCTAGTGAATGAACATCTTGTTCGACAGTCATGCCTTCTTCCAGTTCTCTGAAACATAGTAAACGTTCTAGGACTTGATATGTTTTTTTTTTGGTTCTCCAGTATAAATAAAGGATACTCCATTCATCTTCCTGTAGTCCTGAATCTCTAGCGGTTGTAGGAGAGATGTGAGGATTTTCGGTAAACCCTAGTCCAAACAACCTGTAAACCAGATCAGGTCGCTCCAGTGGTCACGAAGTGAAAGATAAAATTTAATCCTTTATAAATCTTCTCCAACAGCATATATTCTCTTACAGGCCGGCCTCACGTATCGTACCAGCTCCAGTGTCCCGAAGTGGGAGTTAGTTTGTTTGTTTGCTTACGGTTCCCATACGATGCATAACTTATGCATTCTCTCTGCATCTCTTGGGAGGCGTTTTGGAGTGGAGGAGGTGGAAGAAGGGGGAGGGAGAGAGGGGGGGGGGAGTGAAATGCCAAACGGGTTGAAGTGTTGAAGCTGTGGTTTAGAGATACAGCTGCTTCTTACAGGAATATTTGTACAAGATATTTACGGTGGATCAGAGGATTACAAATATAGTGCTTTTAAAGTGAAAGGATTTGCGAAATGCATTAAAATATAATGTACTCTTTTCTTTTGGTTTCACAAAAAAGACTTGTAGTGTTAATAAAATTCTACTAAAAGAATCTGACTCTTCAGTCAATTTTGATTATTTCGGAAACGTTACCAATGAGCGGATAATGTACATTTATCGAGCTGATAGGCATCATAACCAGGGGCACAGGTATAATCTCGGCACACACATGTACCAGCCGGTCATAGACATCAACGTGCTCCATAACATCCTCGTATTCTCGATGTGATAATTCGATTGGATATGAAAATGAAGTTTGACTCAATTTTTACGATTCTCTGGTTATTGTCGCCCCTTTTGCCAGTCCCAAGTACGTTCCACCATTTTCCTTTTCCATCCAATACCCATATGCAGCATGTGGTTGAAGGTCCAGAGAGAGAGAGAGAGAGAGAGAGAAAAAAATAGCGACACTTTCGCAGGATAACGATATGCATAACGAACGTATTTTGTTTCAATATTCATGCAATACGACGAGTGGCAGTTATGCTGATTTCCATGCCATGCTCCATAGCTACCATTTTCGATCTCCCTCGGGGGTGCTTTCTTGAAGCAGTGAGCAGCCCACCATTACAACCCTGTAACTCAATACACATTGTACAATTCGTCCCGAACAGAAAAAAGGCTATAGGGACAAAGAAAATGATAATAAAAAAGGGAAAGCTTTTGCATGCTCTTTTCCACTTCCATACACGGGTAGGCACGTTTTGGGTCAATTTTGCTTTTTGATTTCCTTCGATCGGCATGCACGCTTCGTTCGTGCAGTTCTGGTGTGAAAACTGATAGTAAATCAGGCAATAAGTGCCAAAATGGGGCCGACTTCCCGTCGCGAAAGGACACGCGCTTATCAGTAAAACCGATAGGGACGAAGCGTGGCAAACCATCTGGGCCTGGAACCAGGGCGGGGGTGTGAACGGAACAGGAGGAAATGTAAATGAATATTTGCAAATGATTTACGGTTTGCAACTCGAGCCTCATTAGATTTGGCCTTGGTAATAGAGTCCCATTTGAGTATCATTCGATTGCTTTGTAATTTGAATTAAATAAATAAAGAATTCAAACTAAAATACTTAAAATGTTCAATTATTCATTGCACTAAAAAGGTTCCTACGCTACTTAATGTATTATTAATAAATAATATAATATTTTGTTTAATTATATTAATAAACATAGTATTATGGGGCGCCCCTGTGGGAGAGTTGCTCGGCGCCGGGTCTTTACACCACGGACCGGGGTTCAAATCCCATTCGGACCGTTTCCCCCGTAGCATGGACTGACTGACTTGCCACGTAGTAAATTAAGTCTGATACGGCCAGGCCGTGATACAAGAACAAAAACATAGTATTATATAATCAATAGCGGAACAAACTAGGAGCGGAGGGAGCGGCCGCTGGGGGCCTCGCCGGTAAAGGGGGCCTCGTAGTTTAAGGGGGCCTCACTGGTTAAGGGGGCCTCGCTGGCTAAGGGGCCTCGCCGGTTAAGGGGGCCTCGCTGGTTAAGTGGACCCTGCTGGTTAAGGGGGCCTCGCCAAGAAGGGAAATGCAGCTGGCATCCCCCCCCCCGCTGCTAAAATTTGAGAAGCGAGTCAACCATACAAGGGCCTCCACTGCCATTCCGCTCGGAGCCCCCAACGACCTTGATACGCCACTGTATATTATATACAACGTATTATGTAATAATTTAATATAAATATTTTTTAGCTTCCTACAGATCATTCATTTACTTGACCGTTGTTTGTTTATAATAAACGATTTCTTTAATTTTTATAACGAACGATTCATTATTATTAATTATTTCAATTTTTATTTTACATTTATTTCTGCTCCTTGGGGTCATATAACTAGTTTATAATTTAACATGGTTCTGCAACTGACAGGAAACTGAGGATGAGAGATATACCGCAAGAAGTTTTTTTTTAATTTTGAAAAACAAAGTTCACTACATTTTATAGTTTTTATAAAGCAAAGCCTTAAAGTATGTAAATTGGTTATACATAATATGCATGACTGCTTTCTATCAGTATTGAGCCTCAAAAGAACATATCTGCTCTGAAAAGAATTCAGCAAAATATTTATTACTCCTTATCAGTTATATTTTGAAGATAACGGAGTTGTGTTGAGTTCGTAATTGACATTGTGTTGCCCCTTTTATCGATTTTTAATACCAACCAAGAGCAAGACAGCTCATTTGTTACCCATCTCAGTGTAAAGAACAAATTTTCGCAAGATTACAAGCAAATCATTGCAACTTTACAGAAACTTGCGATCAGCACGATGAACAATTTCCAACACTTCAACAAAACCTGCCTTTCCAGCACTCGCACAGACGTGAAAACAAATCGATTGCAAATAAATCTGTTTGCTAAGTGTAAAATATGAGCATCATTTCCTACCGTAAAGTACAACCGAAAGTTACACCCCTCCGAGACGATCGATTTGTTGCGTCCTTCGCGCCGTTCGCTCTTTGTTCGTTTCGTTCGTCGCACTAATGAACGAATTTTCCTTTTTTCAATTTTAAATTACGCCTACACGGTGCCCCTGGAATGGAAGGGAACTTTAACGACGAAAACAATCACTGCCCCAACGTTAGGGTTAGTTGCAGTTCGTGTTGCAAATAAATCAGACCTTTCCTCGATCTGCTTCTCTGACGGAGATATCCTTAACGGTTGAATTATTCCCACCCGAGAATGGGTAAGATGAGAGAAAGGAAAAAGAATTCAATTTATTTTCAAATGAGAAAATGAAATTGATCGTTTTTGTTTTATTGTGCTCGGGAGTGGGTGGTGGGTTAATGCATTGGATTGGACCTCCCGCTTGGCAAAACAATTAACCGGAAGTGGATGGATGATTTTCACGTTAATACGCGCCCTTGAATTGCAGCGATAAATTGTGTCATACGCATCATTTGGTAGCTAATCTAGTGTGTGTGAGAATGAACTTTTGCAAATGGTGGTATGTAATGTGTGGAACAAGAGAACGACATTTGTAGAGTGGATTCTTACTTGTTAGATTTAAAGAGGCAAAGGGACATTTTGTTTGATTTCAGGATTAGAAAAGAAGAGATAAAGTAAGAAGTAAAATAGTCACTAGAGGACTACCACTTCGTAATGAGTCCGTTTATAATAAGCTAAGAATTGAAATGGGAATTAGAAAATCGCGGAAGAGCATAAGTCGTCTATTGAGTATTTCAGTGCAATGATACAAACATGGAAGACCAGCTTAACAAGAATTAAATGACAAAACCATGGTCCACGAATAGCGCATCAGAGTGGTCACTTGAGAAAATCCTTCACCCTGTCCTTGTGAGGACAACGGAAATTATGATGAAACAAATCTGATCCTTATTAATAAATGGAAAAAAAATTCCCTTATCACAGGGGTCCGCACAGTCTTCGCCAAAAGAATAAGTTTATTTTTTCTAAAAAAATTTAATATTTGTTGTTTATGGATTCATAACAAAAAGATGTAAACAAATGTTCGCAGCTGTTTTACAGTAAAATAAAATTATTAATTCTTATTTGCATTCATTAAACTTAAATTCCCCGCAATAAGTAGAATTTGATTCTGATTTTTTTCATGGTTTTTGTTATTAAGTTGACATAACAAGAATGTTTATTAACATCAATCTGTTTTGTGAATCAGATTCTCACATTTAATTTAATATATGCTTTGAAGAGAGTTTTGTGCTTAAACAAAAATAGTGCCTTTTATAGTAAAGTAAAAATTCATATGAAGCCTTTTACAAATGATGCTGTATTACGCTTTAGGAAGACATTTGCAAACATTTATGAGAATATTTATTTTTCACAGTTTGATTAATCTTTTAATAAATGGGAAAATCGTAATGACAAGATTTGAAGCTCTTTATGAACTTTAAGAGAAAAATTTTGAGCGAGCCGGATAAAATCAGCTGCCGCACTGAACTTTGCCGACCCCTGCCTTGGGAGATCAGTTAGCTTGAAGATATGACCGGGAGTCTAAATCAAAAGGACCCAAAATAAATAACTTAAAAGTGTACTTTTTTACTACTACTTCTCCGTTTTTTTTAGTTTATGACAGATCATCTCCCAATTATTGAATTTATTAATTGAGGTCTACAGCCCTCTCCAAATTATTACGCAAAATAAAAGGTTTGATAATGGCGAATAATTCTTCATTTTAATAGAAATGTAACACTGATCATTTTACAACAATTTTGATATCCACTGTGTTTGTTTTCTGTATTTATCTCTCTCTCTCTCTCTCTCTCTTTCTCTGTCTTTCTCTCGCTCTTTTTCGTACTCATTCGCAGCACAAGCCCATTCCTACGATCTAACGGTGCAACTGCTCCTGAACGTGTTGAAGCATGGAAATGAAAAAATATTGCCAACTTTTCCCATCACCACATCAACCCCGCGGTGGGATATGCGCACACGATGCTAGTGAACATCATCATCATCATCAACGCTATCATTGCCCGAGCCGTGCGTTACGGATGAACCCTGTCGGGAAACTTTCAACCTCGGAGTCACGATTTGTGCTGCAGCGTGTTGTGCTTGAAGCGATGGAGTTTTGCAAAACAGGCTGACAACCGTGAGGTTGACGACAGCGTGGAACCGTGTCTCCATTCGCTCGCGCTGTGTTCCTTGCCGTCCACAATCGCACTACAATAACAACGGTGCGGCACAGATGAAAACAAAACACCGTCACCAGGGAGACTTTAATTCTGCTTAATCCTTTCCACTCGTGCCCAATAGCCGTTGCCATAGCGATGGCGTCGAGTTGTGGTCGCGGTTAGTATTTTTCAATTGTCTCGCTGTGCTGATTGTGAGACTCGATGGTGGGCATGTATGGTTATGGTGCCGTTGCATCGAAGTTTTGGTCCCACCATGTCCCAACCATGCGCTATGGCTGCATCCGGGGAGGGTTGTGGACGGCACATCACATGGATTTTTTTTTGTTTTTGGTTGACGCTCCTGGAGTTCGTCGGTTTCACCTGCTGCAGCATGCATGTTGTGTTTGTTAAGGCAATAAAAGGCAGACACTGGATTTATTAGACAAGTTTTTAAAATTAGCTTTTGAACTGTTTTTTTCCCAAGCAAGAAAGGGCTCCATTGATTCGTTTTGTTCAATCAATTTCCTAACAAAAATATTTGTTTGATTCAGTTCTGGTTTTGATGAAATGTTTTCATGAAAGCAAAATCAATCAAATTTGGAATAGACAATGTTATTCCTGCTTCATTATACTCTAAAAACTAATCTAAGTTTATGTTATGATTTGTTTTATTACTTAAATTTACACATTTGAGGTTCCATCTCAATTTCAAGAAACTAAATAAAATGTACATGAATTTTGTATTTGTTTTCTCATTTGGTTACTGTATAATTTTGTTTGTTTGGTGAACTTCTTTCAAATAATAAATGCTTTACCCTTTTACCTGTAGTATTTTTTAAATTTAAGGCTCAAATTCATTATAACTGAATTAACATAGAGTAAGAATTGAGAATTATATATTCAACGACCTTTATTAACCTTATCGTCGTTGATAATTCTCCATTTTGAATTTTAAAAATACTATTTTTCATTGTCTAACCCAATACATATTTAAATGTGAAGTTTTATAAATTGCAAATCGATGAGATTTTTTTATAATTAAAATATCTGAAAATAGATTATATTTTGCTTCTTTGTTTTAGGATGTAATTTTATCTCTAACTTCAGCGGAAAATAAAAAATAATCTAGTTAAATTCTTAATTTTAATTTAATGAAGTAAATATTTTCATGCTTCATTCTTAATTTTTCTTTTATAAGCTTTCAATTCTGTGTTTTTAAATTGATGTTTACATCAAAACTGAAATACTATTTTTTATAGAATAAAATAATTAGAATTTGAATTTAATTGCAAAAAAAAAGAGTCCATACGAAGAAAGCGATTTCGATAATCACTAGCTTGGTTTGGTTTTGGGGTAAGTTAATTTTCCTGAAAGCACCCGTTCCCGATGCAGATAAGGCAACGTGTCGTGAAAATCGGTCCCCTTCTCCGAATGTCGTCGACCATCTGGACTATTCCACTTTTTACATGGAGCCGGTTGTAAAGTTTAACGATTATGCGTACCGATGGTGTGGGGTTTTTCTCTTTTCCTTCCCAATCCGCAATAACACCTTCTACTTTAAAGAACGCAGGATGAACAAAAAAAGACTTTCCTTAAAGCTATTTAATTTTTGAAACGCGTTGTCTTGCATTGCCTAGGTGTAAGACGGTTTGGTAAAGAATTAAGCATGAGAATTAGATTACCATTAAAGCACCCGGATAATGAAGATGAAGCTAGCAAGGGTGTTGGTGTATGGAAACGATACTTTCCTTTCGCGACGAACGTTGCCGTAATGGGCTTTCGCGTAGGACAAGCGTCTCGAAATAATTGTCACGATAAACGTTGATAATTGAATTAGTCTTCATCAGCAGTGGGCCTTTTTTCTTAGCATTACTGATGTCCAGCAGAGATAGAATACGTGTTTTGGAGATGAACTTGAGAAGCCGCTAGTTTTAAAGGGAGAGCACCCAAAAACAGAATTCATGCAATGTCTGCAATAAAATCCTTTTCCTTCACAGTACTCTTGTTCACATTGCGTAAAGCGATCATTCGTCTTGTATCTTGCGGTACAAATCCGCCGTCAGTGAAGCAAGACTTCTGGGAGAAGATCCCGGTTAGCTGAGGAAGAATCGTTTATAGCGATTGATGTAAGGACTGTTCCAATAACTCGATTTCTAGGTGCATTGAACATCCCAACACCAACATCGTAATGGTGAAAAACTTCCATGAGCTCTTGCCCAAAGCGAGTGTCTTCCCCACTTCCAAAGTGCAGCAAGGTGTCTCGTGTAGTTTTTGGCCGGAATCGACTGCCGGCACACTGAAGTACAGTTTTGTTTTATCATTTCATGTCGAACGAATTACTTTCGGCGAGTCCGGAGGTCCGTTTGATTGTGGGGATTGTTTTGTGGGGTTTCTGGTTTCTTGCACCTGAGTTTGTACGATGTACATAGAAAACATTTTAAATGTAACTGCACTGAGTTCGGGAGGGGTGGGAACCCTGCAGGAAATGCAAGTAAATCCCCGGGGCGTGTAAAATCGGAAAATAGCTATTCCGGTCGTTGTTAACGGTTGCAGCGTGTGTGTGTGTGGTTGTGTAAGACAATGATTCCAATAACGTACGTCATCCCCTTGTGAAGGTATTTTTACCATTTACTAACCAGTAAAATATCTCTCCTTCACATTGAGTCGTACATTGAGATGACGCTCGTGCACAATCATCAAGTTCGTTTACAGTGTGCCGTTGAACGAGCGGTACAATTGCCGATGGCGTTCGGCCTGAACTCGGGAAACTACCAGAGGGGGAAGGACGCTCGACTCATTGCCTGGTCAAAGATGAAAAGGCAGGTAACCGGTTGGAAAAGTGGTACCGGCAGAGTGGCTAACTTTCTCCGTTGCCATCAGGATTAAAGAAGCTTACTTTGTATGAATTTTACCCGAGAGATTTTCCCGACCATTCCCCAGATCCTGATGGAACGGGTCCGGAATGGAGGTTCAAATTTATTATCGATCCGGATGTATGTGTCGAGCGATTCTGCCCGAAGGTGATCCTGTAGGCACTGTGGGTAGAATTAATTACTTTAGTAGGACTGTTGAAAGTCATTTTAATAACAAATTACTTAAAAAAGTGTCATTTTTCTAACACGCAACAATAATATACTTGAACAATAAACTCGCTAACTTTCAGCTAAAAAAACTAATATTTATAAAGCTTATGATTAATATCACCTTTTTGTTTTAATTGAAATATGTTTTTTTAATGTTTTAGTGTTTTTAAATTTTTTGTAAAGCTGTGTTATAAATTGTAAAACTTCAATCTATTTCTGAATGTCTTCAATTGACTGCCAGGCGAAAAAAAGAATTCGGTACCTTTTGGCTTCAACCTCCCATGCGTTTCTAAGAGGCTAACTTTCTAGTGCCAAGAACTATATAAAACAACTTCCGGAAAAATGTGAAAGACTAGTTTAATGCTTATCATGCATGTAATTTTTAATATTTTATTATAATGAATTTATTTTTAAATATTTGTACAATTGTTCACATTCGTACAAGTACAACTTTCCTCTTTCTACGTTAAGTGGAGTTTTATTGCTCTGCAAATGCAAATTAAACTAAACATAATTTATGTTGAAAACTTATTTGGGAATTTATTGTGATGAAAACATTTAAAAAGAAATCCCTTCTTTATTAAACTTTTTATGAAAATTAAAAAAATATAGCAAACATTTAGGATCGTTTCTTCGTGTTTATAGCCCAACTATCGTTTCTTAGTGAATAATCTAAGTCTTTAGCATTTTAGTTGTGTAATGTCCATAAACAGGTAATAATTTATTACAACTCAAATTAATAATTTAATTCATTTTGAAGAAAAAAATAAACATTGATAAGTAGAAATGAGTAAATCGCATTTTATATGAAAATATCCTAATAACTTTTATACAAACAAACAAAAACTGAATGTCCTACCTCATCCTCTATTTGAGCCCACTATTCCGATACATCGAACGCATAACGTATGCGTTTGATTGCCCTGTGGTTGCGAATGATTGCAAACTAATACCTTACATCATCGAACCCGAACTGCCGCTATCAGGCGTTCCAGAGATATCGACGACGACGACGACGGATGATGACGATGGTGACCCACCGGATGCGTGTTGTTGGATAAATTTTACGACTGTCAACCATTTAAGGTGCCAGCTCCTGGGAAGCGCCGTCTCCCCCCCTCGGAGCGTCCGGAGATGCGTGCATGTGGTTAAATTGTGTACGAGCTTTCACAGCAAATGAAATACCGCACCCAGCGCATCGATGGAATGAAGTAGCTGGCAGTGAAATGCCCTTGCCATCCTGTGCCCAACGGTGAACCCGATTGATTTCAAACGACACTTGATGCGTACAGTGCGCCGTAGCTTACCGCACCCGGTCAGTGTTGATAAACTCGGCCAACTTATCGACACCGACGCTGGTGCACGACGATGATGATGATGATGAGCAGTTTAATTAAAAGGTGAGGCAGAGCTAGGTGTTGCATCGCTGAGCCGCATGGCTGGCAGGAGTGCTGCACAGGTGGTCCACGATGCAGATGCTTTCGACCATTCCGGTACATTGGCTTTAATTCTTGACACCTGCCGGGGCACCTTTCTCGGGAAGCACTTACAAATTAGATTCCGTGCAATAGTATGCACCGTCCAGGATGCCATCAGGCAAGTCAGGCCCAGGAACACGGCAGGACGCTGCAGGTGTTCCGTTCGCTTCATCACATTGAGTGCCGCACAGCAGTTTGTAAATCTCGAGAGAATAATCATCAAATTATGGGTACGTGTTTAAACATCCGGGTGAATGGTTGGCCAGTTGCAGCTGGAGTTTGCGTCCGACCGACATGGATGTTTAATACCATGGTTTTAGAAAATTGGCATCGATCAAATTGCTATTTTGGGAGAAGAATCACCTACAAAGTCTTTGCAGAATGTTATAGATAAATTCTTTTAAAAAACAACTCATCTACAGGGAAAGTGAAAAGCGACAGCTAGACAATCGTTGTCTCCTGACGGCATTTTTCCGGTCATTTCCTTTTAATTTTCCGTATGAGGCAGTCCTCAAGTGTGTGTGTGTTTTGGAGCTCGGTTGTGCAGGAAATGGAATGGCTAGATCTTCACGGTTGTTCTGGTTCTTTTTTATTTTTTCCGACTCCATCTTGTCACACTGAAACACACCAGCGAGTCGCCAGTGTTTGACACGTTGTTGTCCCCCCCCCCAACACATACCCAACTTCACGAATGAGATTGGTTGCGATAGAAGCGACACTGCCGGTCATATTGGCGGTGGCCAAAATCCTTTCGGTGCCTGCCATGGGAGTACACCTCCCTGCCGCCTTCTCGGTGACATTTGGTGTTTAATTAAAAAGTTATTTGGAAACGAAATTGGACGGAAATGGCAACCGGAGACCAATGCTTCATCCCAGCAGAGGAGGGAATGACCATCCAGGACCGCCTGGACGCTTCCACGTGTGATGAGTATTATGATTCGCTCGAGAGCCATTTGACACGAGCAAGCGTTTGAGGGGAAGAAAAAAACAAAGAGGGAAAAATGGCGGTACGGTATGAATAGGAAATTTCAGCCAAATTGCACACCATCCCACAAAGTTTGGAAGGGAAATCCGTGAAGAAAGAAGGAAAAAAAACAATCACTTGCCACATGCATTTCTAACTGGTCTGGCTGTTTGTACGCTTGGTTGATGCATTTCTTCGTACCGCGGCTGGATGTTTGGCTTTCCGCGGCTGGTTATTATTGTCGAGCGCAATGGAAATATGTGCTGTGGATGGAACCATGCCGGGTAGAGTGTGTAATTTATGCAATGGCCATCATCGCAAATTTGTTGAGATTTGATTGAGCTGTAAAATGTGAGATGAAGTGCTGCGCGTTGGACTCCGATGGTGTTTATTTTTGGGTTGGGAAGTTGATGGAAGTTGGAACACAAAAAAAAATTAATGATACTGTTTTAGTGGACTATATAATTTAATTGATGAACTGATATGACTGGTGGTAAAGGAAACTTAATTAAATAATTTGAACTTTGCACATCGTTTTGGGAAAATTTCGGATATAGCATGTAATTATTATGTTCATGCCGGTCTGTTATTCAATCGTTTGTAATGATTTGTTTATATCAGGGAGATTTTGAAATTCTTTAAAATCAAATAAATAGCTCTGTATTTCAGACAATCCGGCATTTCATGGTAATAATGATTAAAGTATTTTTTTCCCGAAGCCAGAGTACTCTCTGGTTCTAGGATAAAGACTCGGGAGTAACTCCAACCATTTATCGAAGTAGGAAAGCTAGTTTACAGAGTAACTTATGTGGAAAATTAGGCGAAACACAAAGGGAAATGCAATTGCTTTGCTTTGTGTAACGCATAATGCACTAAATGTATAATAAAGTTCCACCAACAAAGAACACTTAAACCGAAAGTCAATACAGGATTTGACACCGAACCAAATATTCGGAGTCAAAAACGGAGTCTCCCCCGAAAGCATACCCGGAATGGAATCCACAGACGAATTAAGAGTCAAACCTCGAGATTTCCGGAGGACTGAATGTGATATTGGTAGTTTTTGGAGTCAATATCAAATCATTTTTATTTTCAGATTTGGCCTCGGTCTAGTAAGGATCCATATATGTAATACATGCGGCTCAGTGGCCGAGGAGATAGCGGCGCAGGGCTTCGAACGGGCAGGACCGAGGTTCGAATCCCATTCGGGTCGATTCTACGTACTGGCAGGGCTGACTATCCTGTTACGGGTAAAAATTTAAGTCACGGAAGCTGGAAATGGCAGGCCAAGACCTCTCAGAGTTGTAGAGCCTCGTATTAAAACTCGTGTTTAGTAGAAACTTCAATTAGTACACCACGTTCGATTATTAAAGAGACTTTTTAAGAAAATTCAATTAAAGAATTAATGTTTGGTAGATATATCAGCAACTCTTTACGGATTTCTGGAAATTGTTACCCTCCTGGAAAAAAAGATTGTCACTTTTTCAAGGATGTTCGCTTCCAATATCCTTAGAAATATAAAATTCTCCAGTGACTGTCCACAGTTGTTCCAAAAAAATTCTATAAGATTTCGCTAAGTTTTAGTCGGGAGATTCCTAATACCAAAATTTCACCGAAGGTTTTTATCAAGATAATATCAATTAATTAGACGAATTAGGCGCATTAGACTCGCCAGGCTCCGGCCCAGCCCGTAAAATCCTTTTAGGCCGTCCACATGGACAGAGGAGGCGTGGTAGGCCCAAACTGAGATGGAGTGATGGCGTGGATGCGTCCGCCAGAACGGCCGGGATAACGGATTGGCAGACGACGGCGCTGGACCGCGAGCGGTATCGTGGATTGCTGCAGCAGGCCAAGACCGCGAAGCGGTTGTAGCGCCTGATAAATAAGTAAGTAATATCAATTAATTGCGCAGTTCTTAGTTACAATTGATATGCTAGTAATATTCTGTGGATTTTAATTTTCAAGTAGATCGTCTAAATCTATGTTTGAAGTAAATCTGATGTCTACTTCAGTATGTTCAATTTAATTTATAGGACTTCAAGAATGTAAGGATTTAAGATCCTTATTTATACTCTGGATGAAATTTATCTAAAAACATATCGATGATGTAAAGACGTACAGGCAATCTGGAAAATAATGACCGAAGAACTAATCTAATATTTACAATGTAAATGTCTTTCCGTGTCCAATTCCTGCTCCATTATTCATAATCAAATCCTTGGAAGAATACAAATCCACATACATGAAGATCTACAACATTAAGAAACCTGTTAAATGCAAAATTCTCGTAAGCTCCATCTAAATAATGCCATATCACTTAAACGAATCAACTACGGGCATCGTAATCATCAAGCATTGCATGTTTGTCTTTTCATTAGCAGCTTTTTATTTTCTTCTCCTCCTCGGGGTCGCAATCGAGCATAAAAACGACATCCATAAACTTTGCTCACGTTACAGCCCTAACGGTTACGGAACAGGACCCATCATCCTATCACAGCCCATGGGTGGGACAGAGCCATCGACATCTCCGCATAAGTGAACGTGTACAATTTCCGAGCTGGCTGTAATTTAGTATGACCGTGCACCGTGTCCTTGGTGAAACTTACATGCTTTTGGCTTTGCTGGCCATTAGTTGCATTGACAACGCACGCACTTGAATTATTTACCTCACGAGATACAAGCCTGTATCGAAGGCACAGGATGTTCCAGCTAATGGTCAGTCCACTTCGTCTTGGTGGAAAAGGCGGAACCGTTCGTGCAGAACGTTGGAATGAAAAAGTTTTATCACCGTAGCGTGTTCTTGTCAGCGTTGCGTTGTGGGGCAGGAAATATCGTCCGGCCACGAACGTTGTGGGCTTGCGTGCGTGGTAATTAAACGAAGCCGGAAAAGGCAGTGGTCATGTCACCGGATGATGGTTGAAGATAGTTCCCTAATTGCTAAACTTCAATTGTGCTGTGGGACACATAGCTTCACGGAATATCTAAGAGCTAAAGCACTATGTTTTTATTTGCCAATATATTTTGTTATAATAGCTCATAAATCCAACATTTATCTCGTATAAAAAGAAGCAATGTAATTAATTTGTTGTACCAACGGATGTAAATTTATAAAATTGCCCCTTATCTTTTTCATTTGATTGATTCACCATAGCGACTGCATTGCCATATTTTACAAACAGTCAATCGAAACGATCATAAAATAAAGTCACAACATAATTATCCCACCCCCGCCGGGATTGATATCCGTCGTTGCGAAAGATGTCACGCCTACAAAAAATCACATTTTATTTTCGTTTAATATTTTTATTGAATTTCAATTGATTGCCAGTTCGGCCCTGGCCCCGGTGCCGATGGAGGCTTTTTAATGATTGCGCATATATGTATTTCGTACGGCGCTTGTGGGGGTGGTGCCATACGCAACACCCCTATATATTGTATCGCTCAATTCCGCATAAATGTCGAGGCAACTGTTGTTACCTTTTGGTGGCAAACTCGTTCAACAGCGTTTCAATACGTACCCGTACGTTGTTCACGTTGTTCACGTGTTTACACTCCGGACCGGGGCATTCCACGCATGGGTGCAATTATTTCGTTAAGCGGTTTTGTCGCTCAGTAAGTGAAATGGGTACGAGCGGTGATTGAATTCTGCGTTGAACAAAAAAAAAAAAAAAAAACAAGGATCAACCCCTTATTGAATGGCGGGTTGAATGGGTGACGCTAACAAAGTTTGAATGGAAATTTTAATTAACCAAACGCAACACGCAGCATTATGTTATTAATCAAGAGCCTCATTGGAATGTCGTTGCGTTGTTTGCTTCACTATCATCCAGTGGGATGTGTCAGTGAATGCAGGTTTTTGTTCATAGACGCGACGTATGTTTATAATGATGTTAAATATGAAACGAGCGTTTTAAAACAAGCGACACATGAGATCATTATAATTAAAGCGTTTTTGTATAACGAATAATTTGAAAGTTTGTACCATGCTACCTGTATAGGAGTTCCATTAAAAGCAGATAGAACCAGGAACTCTGTATCAATCATAATGTGAAAATAAATATGGATGCAACGGAACAGCTTCTATGGTGATGAATGCTTATTCTCTTAACCTACCTAATTATTGTGCAGCTCTAGTGATGTTTTCATATCACGAGACACATTGCGACCGTCTAACGCAGCCTAATATTTTAAACCACCCTAGGAAAAGTGTAAGGTAAGCGCCTTTTAATCGTCCGTTACACGCCCATTAAGCGCCCGTTAAGCGCCCGTTAAGCGCCCGTTAAGTGTCCATTGAGTGCCCGTTAAGCGTCCGTTAAGTGCCCGTTAAGTACCCGTTTAGTGCCCGTTAAGCATTCATAAAGCGTCCGTTAAGTGTCCGCTAAGTACCCGTTAAGCGTATGTTAAGCGTCTGTTAAGCCCCCGTAAAGCGTCCAATAAAGTCCGTTAAGTGCCCGTTACGTATCCGTTAAGTGTCCGTTAAG